>JABASH010005906.1:0-11343 GCA_019776445.1 Tomocerus maximus
AAATCGAAATTCTGTAAGCAAATGTTTTGTGTATTCTCTCCGCGTCTCTTGTATTACCTTTTAGGGAGATTTCGTTAACCTAAACCTCATCTTTTTATGTGAACATTATTGTACTCAACTAGGCAGGCTACTTGTTTTTTAGGGAATGTCAGTTTTCGGTGCTATTTTCCAACCTTTAAACTTGTAATATGTGTACTATAACCAATCTCACATTAAAAATACTGCTATGCATATTTGCGCCTCGTGGCAAACATTTTCGTAGGATTCTACATTATTAAACTTAGCAGAGCAAAACCAAAACACTTGATTCATGTTAACATTATAGTGGGTAATTATTTTTATCCATGTCAGGAACTCTAAGCAAACCAACAGCAGACTAGACGTTGTAATATACCGTAATACTTGATGCATACTACACTGGCTAATTTGGAACCAGATGACTGTCCAATTACTGGTGATGGATAACACTGTATTTCCACAAGAATTATATTTTTTGTCCTTGCTTGTTGTGTTGGAAAATTAATTTTTCTCCACTTTCAGTAAAATGTTTAAAATATTGTTCAACAAGCCCTAATACGGAAGATTGGGAAGATGACTATATCAATGTAGTGCATGGGCGTTCCATTAGTTATGTGCTATAAAGAGCAATTTTTTAGTTTCATCAATATCAATTTTTGATTTATACGAATTAATTTTACGGTAACTTATCCGTAACTACTTAAATAGCATCATCATTCATTATCTGTAGGTGTAGTAGAAAACAAACAAAGCACTATTATATTTGAATTTAATTGGCCTATTATCTCTGCAGTACTAATTAATATATGTATCAGGCGAGAATAAATAGCATGCTATATACCATTAGGATTTGCAATCATTGAGACGAAGACTGCCAAGATACCATTCATTATTGTGTGCACTCAGAGCAAAGCACTGCATTTGCTTTGCAAAGCTTAAGTGTCAGAGCTTTCAAATTGATAAATGTCTGAGCAATCTATAGAGATCTGTACAGAATCCTTTGTTTCGTTACATGTGTAGCGCAACACTTAATCTTCATCTCGTCTCGCTGAGATTATACAATAATCGTTATTGTAAATGTAAAATATACAGCCGTCATATGATGTCACAATGTCACCAGTGCTGATATCTTTACAGTTCTACATGGGAAGTAAATTGCTGCAAGGATCTAAAACAAACAGTTAGTGTAGCTAACCTCGCCATATGGGAATTTTTTCTTGTGAGAACGCGCACAATATTTGCATAGTTATCGTTCTTTGAATTTTATTTTGGTAGCATTCTTCTTTTCCTTCAAGAAAGTCTACTTTGTGTACAAATGTTTACCATGAACTAGGTTTACGTATTTATGTATACATTTTTGTGCCAAAATTACACTGATTTCTGAGAAAGGAATGTTAAAAATGAATGTAGCTTCTATTAAAATAGGCTTTACGACACGAGTTTCTTGGAATACTTTTGTCTAGTAGTCGAGTAAAATGATGTTTTCGTTTAACAATGTTATTTTTATTATTTCAGGAGCCTGGAGTACAACAAAATCGGGAATCTTGAGGGCAAAATTCTGCGGAACAACTCGCGAATGAAATGGCTGTAAGTTGGAATTCTTTATTAATGGTTTTTAAGGAAATGCCATTGTCATTTAGAACACTATTACCCTCAGAGTTAGAATCATAAGCTCTTCTTGCCAGTTGGGATAATGTTTTAATTCGCCCCATGAGAATTAAACGTGTTTATAACGACTCTTATGTTTCGTGGTGGCGTGGCCAATGTCGTAAATTTTCACAGTTCGATTCATTTAGATCTGTCATTTGACACAAGCCGACACAGAGGGACGGCCTATTGAGTATCTCAAGTGAATCGCGTAGGCACTACATACTTGTGGCTGGAAGTCTATTGATGCTTTTCATGGTGCGGTTCAGTGATCAAAAAGAATCTCAGACTTGTTTTTTTGGCTGAAATTGGGTGAGAAATGGGGTTTCCTTCTCCAGGCCATCCAGAAATGTAGTTCAGGATTTTTTTTATGCTCCACACTGTCCCTGAGGGTCGTCTGCCTGGTTAAATCTAGTATCCTTTAGATCTTCCGTTGGATACCACAATGTGGACACATAATCGTTCTTTATGTCATCTTCACTTTCAGGATTCTTATTTGATCACGAATGAATATACAATCTAGAAACTAAGGAATGGGTGTGTTAGAAGAACTCTACCCTATAATAAACTTATCTTCAATTGCTTAATTAATGGGGGCGGTAAAAAATCAAAAGCAATGTGGAAAAGATATAGAACTAATTAAATAGTTTTCAATCAAATAGTAAAAGCATATGCGTTTCGTATGTACAAACTATAAAATATCTTATGAAATACCTGTTGTATGTTTTCTTACAGATTATTGGGCAACAACAGAATCGAAAAGATAGACGATGAAGCATTCACTGGGCTTTCACTTCTTCAGGTTTTGTAAGTCGTACATTTCTTTCTTGACATCTACAGAACTACAGAACAGAAACCGGTATTTAGAAATTTTACTTACGGGAGGGCTAGAAATTAATTTTCAAACTAAACTAAATAAGCTTTCCAACAAATCTTGACTCCCTGGGAGAGATTAAATTTCACTTGTGATACCATCGTCGTTTCGCTTATCATGACAAGCCAAGGAAAACAACAATTAATTTTGTTTGTTCTTTAAGCCTCTTGTTTGAGAAAACAAGTAAGCCAAGAGAGAAAGTTCCTGATTTAAATTGGAGCAGGACATAAGGTATTTCTCAATAGCATTGCTTTGAAACAGCCAGTAAATAACTACTACATTAGAAGGCTTGATAAGTATATGGGGGAATAGGCAACTGCTGGCTGTTTCATTAAACTGAAATAAGTATTACTGGAATCTACAATTAAATTATAGCAAATGAAAATAACACTGTATCTAAAGTTCACGCTACCGGCACCGGAGGAGGAGAGATTAATTTTCCCAGTGTTAATTCGTATTAATTTCATTTCTATTGCTTACTACAGGGAACTCAACGACAACAGATTAACGGAAGTACCAAGTGCCCTGATGAGATTGCCCAACCTTAAAGAACTGTAAGATTAAATTTCACATTGCATCACATTTATTGCATACATAATATATAATGTAAATGTTTAGCTACCAACGTTGTATCTACTGTCTTAATTTTTAGTAACTCCAGAATTAACCTAAAGTAAGTAGGTGGTCGTCATTAGGGGTTTATTTTTTAACTGTTCTTTAACGACAAAATATTAATATTCATCTTGTAAACTGAAACAGAATTAGTAATTTTGATTAGATTTATGCTAATTCATAAATACTGCTATTGTATCACATAATTGAAATTTGATATAAACATTTTGTCAGTCTAAAGAAAATGCAGGCAAGATCTAAACGGCCAGGTTTTGTAAGAATTTCAGTTCAGCCTCTCTGCGGATTCAACTCAGTTTTTAAAGGCAGACTATATTTTTCGACCTAAAATGCAGTAAGGATTAAATATGGAGCAAAAAACTGAAATTCTTGTGACAACGACAACAATAGCTATTTTCGATTTTACCTAAATGGCATTCCAGAGAATGACAACATTCTTCACTTTGATTGAATGCAATGCAATTGCAAACAAATGCAACTTTACATACGTAGCTATCTTGTTCAAGACTGGGCATGTAACAATAACCATCATTACGTACTTTTTGGGAAACTGATCGGTTTGTATAATGCTGAAAGCCTTGACACCTCGGTCGAAGGAAACGGTTACGTTTCAGATAAAATTGCAACTGTTTTACTGAACTAAAGTTTTATTTTAGATGTTAACTATATCTGTATATAACTTTGTTGTTTTAATCAAAAACTGGCAAAGATGCTGACTCTTGCTAGCTGGATTGGCTAACAATGGATTATGTATAGTGATAGCTTGATAAAGTACGTCCTTTGTACCTACATTATCTACTGCTGTGCTCTTGAGTATAGTTTGCCGAAAACATCCGACGCCAGATCAGGTTACACATGAATGAAGTTTGCTGTGTACCATTTGTCACTCTTTTAACCACAACAACAATGGTAGTAGACGCTGCAGGAAGTATTGCAAAACAAAATACCCACGTACATAATATAGCTCATGGAGCTGGTAGTAATAAATATTAACCATAACTCAGAAGGCATAATCATTTTCACATTCTGGGGGCTGTCTGTTATGTCGGTTGCACTCTGAGGCAGTGCAAACAAACAGCCCATGTCTTTCCTTGACAATTTGCAACTGTCAGTTAGACTTAGTCCTGACTTGACGTTTGAAGAGATGAAAGGTAATAATGAACTCTAATGAGCCACTTAAATTCAACATGGCTTGTCTCTTTGTGACATTGCAGAACTTTGGCAAACAACAGGATCACTCGGATTGATGTTCCTTTTTATGAAATTATTCCCGGTGCAGTTCTACTCCAACTTAGAGGGAATCCTATCCACTCCATCCATCTCGATGGATTTTCTCACCTTCGAAACCTCAAGAAACTGTAAGTCCATTAAAATTCTATGCAGATAGGTTCATTTTCCCTATATTCTTAATTGAATGAAACTAAATTCACTGTCCTGATAACTTTATTGCATTAAATAGTAAGCATAAAAGCACCGTAAAGTGTTTAATACTGCCCCAGTTATTCTCACTCGTCTATTTCTCGCAATAAGATGTTAAGAGTAGGTATCATTTACTGTGATGCGTCGAGGACCGGAAGATCTGTATATTTGTTATACATTACATTAAATTCTCAAATAAATGTTATAAGGATTAAAAACAAAAAACTATTGTTCTGAGTACCAAATACTTGTAATATACCATTTGCTAGGTATATACATTTACTAGTGTCAATTCTGCTGATATTTTATGCCAGTATACTCAAATAATGTATATTTGTACATAATAGTTCCTACATCATATACTTACATACTAGTTCACACTCACATAAAACCGTATTTAGTGTGATCAAAAAATAGACTGTGATAGTACAAAAGGAGTTACCTATGCAAAGTCTAAAGGAATACTTACAATCGCTATATTTATTGCATATCTGCTTTCTCTTAAGTATTTCTGCAGGAGTGTAGGGATTTGATAGTTGAATTCGCACTGTGAAAGTGTTACCCAAGGTACAACAACGTAGTTTCTTACGACTGTTCTAACAACAGTTCAACTTTGGTCGTTAGCCTCACCACATTTGGCTTGATTTTACTATTTTCTCAGCTGTAGTATAGAGTTCTGGGATGGCAATGGCTACTGGTGCTGACTCTGATGCATCTATATACTAGAGACAGATGCCGTAGCATAAAACGTGAAAATTTGAATGTCTATCTTCTACCTACCATAACATATCTACTTAAGAAGGAATGAAAGCTTAAAAGTACTCTTAGACAACTGTGGTGGGCTTTCCCTTTACGCAGTTAAATGTCAGAGTATGCAAATCGTGAAGTCATAAGACAGAATTGGGCATGCACTCTACTCATTAAAAACTTATTTAACTTTTGTAGCTTCCATTAAATTTTCGTACCTTTCACTAGCAAGCGATATAACAGTAAAGTTGGCATACAATTCGATATATTCAAGTTTCTTTACCCTCTCTGAATTGTTTCATGACTTTCACTATTAAATAATCAAATATTGTTTCAACCTTCTAGCGTCTCTATGTAATGTCAAGTTAACCCAAAAATAACTTTTAANTTTTAATTTAAGTAACTGTCGACTGTAGTAAATTGTTGTCTGAAGTAAATTTAGAAGTACAGATATAAAGAAATTTAAAGCATAAGCTAACTGAGTCACAATGTGATGATCTTGAAAAAGAACTTGTATGACTCCCAGAGGGCTTCCAAATTGTCATATGGATTTAAAACATTCACCAGAATGGAAATCTGTATCTAGTCTCAAGGCCAATCTCATTCAGACACTTTAATAATTTCTAAAACGACAAATACAATCATTTTTAAGAATAATACCGCAAACAGCATTTTAAATCGCCTCTGTAGGCTTTAGATGAAGACTCGCGTACATAATCTCGTATACAAATCATACATTACTACTTATTAAAATACACTCATACCAATTATACCGATTATAGCGATTTATGCCTTCTTTGTGAAGTGTTAATTTTCAAAAATTATTATACAAATGGACGGAGAAATAGGACCATTTTAGTTACAACAGGTTCATTCTTCATTCATGTAATGGCTGTTAATTTACTTAAGTTATTGCAACTTCTCCGTATCCGTAGTCGGCAAAGATTTATCATGTAGCCACTAAACACATCTATGTATGAAAGACTTTCTTTGAGTTGGAAGTCCCAATGGAGTTATCCTCACTGTAGTTATCTCCGAAAATTTGTCAAAATTTACAGTAAGTAACAAGAACCCAAGTGAGTTGTCTTTTTATGTGCTCTGCTCTGCCACTACAGACACAGAGTCATCGCTGTGTAATATTTTGTAACAGTGAACAACTGTGCTGCTGTGTGTGAGTCAATCTAAATAGAATTTCTATATGTAATCTAAAGTGGCTAATTCATTTTAAGGACTACAGAACCTTCTCAGTGCATTCCGAAAACAGTAAAAAAAAGTCTCTCAAGTTTAATTTAAGCTTTTCCACGTGTAGTGAGTCGAATAAGAATCGACATGCCTTCTCACCAAAAGAAATGGAAAGTGAAAAGCAATTTTTTCTACTTAAACGCTAGCATACCTAATCGTAAGCATAATATTAAATTTTGGCAAAAGACACCCATTTTTTATGCAAAGCGTAATAGTGAATTCTCTCCCAGTTTATAAATAGCATGTATCGTTAATCTCGGAACAGATGTATTTTCTGCACTGCTAACAGCATTAGCATTCATTTAATAGGATACCAACACGTGTACTGTACTTGTGTACAACGTATTAATAACACTGTCAGTTTTTTTGAAAGTAGAAGTGTGGTGTGGCACAGCAAATAATATCTCATCCGCGATCCGCAACTACAATTTCAATATTTTATATCTGAATGATGTAACAACATTGATGGAGTTTTATCTATTTTATGATGAGCCATACTATACGCATAATTTTTTTCATTTTAATTCAATTCAGACTATTCAGAGCTGTAAAGTAAGTACTTGGGTATTAATTACTTATGAATTTTAAAAGTAATTAAATTGGGAAGTCAGAAAATAAGTATAGTACAGTAAAAACCAGTAAAATTATGATAATGGCTAACAATCACCACTCGACTCAACAAACAAACCTAAATGATATAATGATGCTGCATTACATTTTTAATGAACTTTAGTACGAAAAGACGGCAAAAATGATAATATCAAACAATTTTATTTTTGCCGATGATATAATACTTAGTTGAATAGTAGTAGGAGTGCACTGGATAGCATAATATATTTTTATGATGTTTATAAGAAAGCATGTTATGTGATGTGTGTCCGTGTGCACACAATAATAGTGGTACAGTTGCTTTTACTGCAGCCGAGCCAAGCCAAACTGCTGGTGGGGAAAGACCGACTATCAATTTCATGGACACAGTGAAACCCATAATAGTCAGAATCACACGTTACGTTACATACGTACATACATTCATACATATACACTTACGTCTATACTACTTAGTACCAACATGTACCTACTACTATGTCGTAGAGTCAAAGTTTCTATTTTGATGGCGGTGTAAATGTTACAGTCAGTATTGGTCTGTAGGACAAGTTAACTTAACCATGGCCCATGTAGTCTCACCAGGATTAGTAGACAAAGGCTAGTCAAAATCTACCTTTCTGAGTCAAAGTAGTAGGTTGAGTCTAGAAAATAAAATGCATATGCCTAGCTTTTGACCAGCACATAATGAATTCTACATTCACATTTTATATGAGACTGTAGACATCAATCACAATATTACAGTGTTACTGTACTGTATCTAAGAAAATATCTTAAGTACTGGATTTCCTAGCCTCGACAAACGGAAAGATTGGCCATGTCTAAGTTGACTGTAACATATCATACTGACTGTAGCATATACATAGTTACTAGTTTGGCAGTGTTCATGAGTCGAAGTTCAGAATTGGTGTTGTAGCATTCCATGATGATGATCTAGGTACTTTGGCTGCTTACTTATTGTAAGACTTAGTATGTATTTATATTGTATTGCACAAAGTGTAGCTTCAAGTTTACAGACAACGAAACGATTACCAAAGCAGACAAGTATGTCTCATGGAGACAAAGAGGAACCAAATGGAAATGCTGTAAAAGCGCATTGAAACTCAACTGGAAACACTAGTGCCTACTACTACGGTATAAGTTACAACAAGTACATAATGGAAAGTCTTATTGTATGTAGTTTGTGTAATGGTACATATGACTAAGCCTTCGGCTACGTTCTATTGCTTAGACAATGTGCAGATAAAAGAATAGCTACTCTGTACCTTATGGTTAGATGCAACAACAACACAGTGTACAGAAATAGCGATACACACTTAGTGATGATGGTAATAATGTATATGTAGTATGTATAGAGACTATCTAGAGAAGTGAGTGGGAAATAGACGAGTAAGAATGAAAGTTGTTGGTAGGAAAGTCGGAACAAGGATATAGAAAACGGAAAAGTCTATTTTCATTCATTTTGTCCTTCATTCATTCGTATTGACATTCGAGTCAGCCAGCGTAAAATTCGAATGTCAATGGATTCTGTAATGTAAAACAGGATTTTGTCGGACGTGAAGAACTTGACAGAGTTCCCTCACTTGAACGGAACGGCCCAGTTGGAAATTCTTCGTATCGACCGATGCTCTCTTTACCATGTTCCTACAGATCTCTGCTACTTCACACCAAAACTCAAAAGCCTGTAAGTCCATTCTCACCAATTCTCCTTCCTAAATAAAATAAATAAAACATATTGTAGCGTGTGTATGAGTCCCATGTGATTGGGCTAATCTTAACTTGCATGGCACACACATGAAATCTGTACTGTTGCTGTTTTGAAATACACAGACTGAAAATGAATGATTGTATTTCGGTGACTAACTTAAAACGTACCATACAGATTCTATCGTGCAGTCTGTTCTTTTAAAGTAGCACCGTACAAATTCGGATATTTTCCATCCACACTAATTCACTATGTGATTGTCATGCATCTGTCTATCTGTTCGAAAATTGTTATTGCAAGCACATATACAAGGAAACACTGCTACTAACTTAACAATAAGCACTGGACAACTTTAAAGTACCTAAGGACGCGTAATATAATACGACTGCACATTTTGCTCCTATGTAGTCTGTGCAGTATATAATAATGATACTAGTGCTCTGCTTGCACAATTCAAGCTGCATTGCTTTCGCTTATTGAACACGGTGCATTATTTACTATTTTCTTCCTGGAGTGAAGAAACTATAACTAAGGAGTGTAAATATAGTTATCTATTTTGTATGACTTTCTTTTCTCCTGTCCCTGTACAAGTTCTATAAAATGTCTACTATACTTGCTCTACGTACTTATTATAAGCCAAGCGATGTGCACTTCAGTTCACACACCGAGACAAGACCATTCTTCTTTCCTTTTGCTGATCTTCCCCAAGTTTTTTCGTCTTGTCCCAATTCAGTGCATTTACTTACATGGTCTCTGCTTTTCTTGCAGCTCTTGTTAGCTTTTCATTGTGATATCGTCATATCTTAGAAAAGCTAAGTTCTTGAGATCCCTCTCTCCCTATATTTATTATATTGCCATTAGACATATAATATTCTATATTTAAGTAGCAACTCTGAATTGCTGTTATTGTCTATATAGATATCCTTAGTGTTCACTGTCACTGCGCAGATATAGGAGTTTACCGATAAGTTGGACATATATAATGTACTATGTTACTTTCCTTTCAACTAATCTAAGTGCATCTGCCAAAAATGAGCCATGTCCACGAATGTAACTAAGGGCACTTTAACTCGGAAAGTGAAAAGAAACTTGTAGCCATGTAGTTTCACATGAAAGTCGTCCTCTTTCTTGTGCGTCACCAAATAGATAGCCTGGAGAACACTGTCGTCGACATCACTCCTCTTTCTTTGGCTCCTGAGTCTCCAGTTATATAGAGTTACTTGCACCTTACACTCACAATGTCCACAGAGAATCTTTTCTTAGAATCCGCCACTGTACACAGAAGATTATGCAACAGCATTCTCATACACGTTGCTCAGTCAGAAGAAAAAGTTTCTTTGTCCAATTCGGTTTCGCCTACATTTGCTTGGCTATCTATTGAGGCGCGTTAATCTTTTGCCCCAGGAATTTCCGTCTACGTCTACATATACCGCCATAATTCATACTGTCTTGCTGGAAGTACTATAAATTATAAAGACGAGTTGTGCAATCTGAACATTTTAAAGTATCTATTTATCTTTAATATTGACGTGACGAAAAAATCTTGTCAGAATATTCTGTATCAGCTTTAGGTTCAGTTGGAGCTCAATATTAAATTACATACATGAGTGCCTGAAGAAATTAGTAGTACATGACATTATAAGTTGCCAAGATATGTAGCTTAGATGAAAAATATGACATGTCTCTAATAAAAAATTGAAAAAGTATGTATACGTTCATCTACTAAATTCAATAGAAACAAATGTGTGCCATTGCAGGTAGATTTAGATTGTTAATTGACTTCTCATCCTAAGTTATTACTAAGTTCCTTTTCCAGGGTTTATATCTGATTTTTTTTGGGTCTGATTATAAGTTTTAATCATTTGGCACAGGATATGACTTTTGTTTAGAGAAATAGCATTTTTATATTGGATAGTTTCATGTTTGGTCTTCAAGATTCTGGTCACGCTGTGTCAAATAACTGTTCCAGCACATGTCACATATGAGACAATTCCGTTGTAGGCTTAACTTGGCTTATCATTGTAGTATTTGAAACATTTTGACAGTTTAGACACATTCAATGGAGCAGTAAGCAAATTTTTTAGGTTGTTCCTTTTCTGCTCATGAAAAGCGATTGTACATATAAAGTTGAGTTGATAATAACCAATAGAAAAGTTTATGTTGTTGATGTTTCCATAAAGTAGACCATTCCGAGCTGTGGCCTTTCATTGAAAACATTCGTAAAACATTTGCATGCATTATGAAATTGCTAAGTCGCAGCAAGAGATTTGTAAATGGACTTAAGTTTGAGGCTAAAATTTCTTTGAGGGAAAGTAGTTTTTGGCATTGTGCACGTCTCAAAGCTTAAAGATGTACACAGGAGGTACACAGTATATATGTTACAGTCAGTTTGTACAGTTGGGAAGCTTATACACGTACTAGTAAGTTTGTACATCAATTTTATTTTGAAATTCCATGA
>JABASH010005907.1:0-11335 GCA_019776445.1 Tomocerus maximus
ACAAGTTGTTATTACTGTTTTTACCGGGTTTTACAAAATGCATACAGTTGCAACCGTTAAGGGTTGGGTAACACGAGACAGGTATATTTTTTATTAGGTTAGGCAGAGGCAAAACACTGACCCCACCCTTAACGGTTGCACGTTGCACGGTTGCAACTGTCTGCAAATGCAAAATTCTATTGAAGTTCCACAAAAATGCCTCCCTCAAATATCCAAGTAAAAGAAATGCTTAACGGGAGATTGTTTCACGGGGAGATTCTTTCCCGGGAGATTATTTCACGGGGAGATTCTTTCCAGGGACATTCTTTCTCGGGGAGATTTTTTCACTGGGGAGATTTTTTCTCGGGGAGATTCTTTCATGCCTTCATTCTGAGTCCGGTAATGGTGATACGTATTGTCAGAACACAATGAGTCGCTTAGAGTCGCCAAGCCCTATTTGCATGTCGGATGCAAATTAGACACGAATTTTTTCCCGTGCTACTATAGCGGGTGAAAGCTGTTCAGAAAACATTGAATAATTCGATGCGTATGTTCGTACAGCTGTCATATTCAGCGTTAGCTGTAAAGATATTTATGAAATGAATGCTTTTTGTAATCACCTTTGTAAAGTAACGTGCGATGGGACTCCTGATGCTTATGTAGACCAATAGACCATTAAAGCAAACCCCCTTAATCTAGTATATTTAAAAGTGTATGTATATGATATTAGTGATCGATTATACTGTGCATTTACGGGTAGGTTATTTGATGTTCTAAGTTTATTGAGTACCGTTATTGTTTTAACTAACCAAGTAACTTTTTTTTTCTTTTTTTTTATAATGTAGGGATTCATATTGTTTGGGTTATAGACCTTCTACTTCCTCCTTACTTTTACTTACACCTACCAATCAACTATAAAATTGTCGAGGAAAACGTGCAAAGATCTCATAACACTCTAAGGGTTGTCCTAATTCAAGGTAGTTCATAATACTTATACTGCTTCAAGTAACTTTTGTTGTGTAGTTCATAAGTAGATCTATCGACACTTTCTGTTTACTCTATAGGGCATTAAGTAGAGCTTAATGAAAGTACATTGTTAGCTATTCAAGTGATTGCATATTCACGTGCGCTCATTACATAGAAAACTCATAATATTGTGCAATGGTATTTTGGTATTATGTGTGTTGAACTAACAAATACTGTAATTATGTTTGCACTGAGCACTATATAAGCGTATACTTTATGTAGTACTACTACTGTATAAACATTATTATGCATCAAGGAAAGGACCATACAAATTGTAACTTGCTGTTTTGGACGATAGTAATTAAGACATTAATTTAAAATTATTATGCTGTATGTTTAATTCGCATGGTATACACTTGCACGAAGTTGGTTATGAAGGTATGAAAATAATTAATTTGCTCTTAACTGGAATTCAGTTCACATTTTCTGTCCTTGTGGTAATGCATCCAGTATATAATAACCATGCAAATATTATATAAAATTATCTTTAGTCATCTGTATATGCGAATAACAATCTAAAGAAGGACGGCAATAATAGGATAGAGATCAATTTTCACGTATGAAATTCAAAATGCTCGTGTCCTGACCATGCAATAATAGGAAAATTAACTGTTGAAATAATGTTCAAATTCAAACGTAAAATTAACTTGCAGTTTGAAGAAGTTGCCATTTAACTTGACCTACCCGTAGTCAATGCAATGATTAATATAGGTTGAATTCTATTGCATCATTGTACTGAGGAGGGCTGAGGTGTTCTATTTTAGCTCATGGCCTGCAAGAACAATTAGTTGATGATTGCTTGAGCTGCTATTGCACACCTAATTTTTGAAATGGTGAGCTTATGAAATGTGGGTATTAAAACTTTGCTTCAACCCATAATTTAATGCTACACGACACTGACACACGAAACGTGTCCATTTGAAAGTACGGGAGGATAATTATTGCCGATCGGAAAGTCGTTTTAATAATGTAATTTCTTTCGAATAGAACCTATGAACCTATATTTGTAGTTGCATCAAGTTGTCGAGGAAGTAATTTTTTGACTCATCTCACTTTTGTTTAAATGAAAGTGAAACGTGACAAAACTTGCATTACGTGAGATAGGATGATAAATGACTATGACATATCACACTAACACATTATGGTCTGTGATGTGTGCATTTAATATTGTGGTATAGGGAAACTTCTCTGTAACCGAAGTTTACGACGCCTTTGCGTCATGTGTGACCGTTTTGCTTAATACAATACCTTCATTCTAAGGATGTTGATTGAAAGTGTTAAGAGGCTATTTCAAGGTACACTTTAGCCCGAAATCTTGTGAAATCATATTATTGAGTAAATAATTTAACATTAGCTAATCCACGGTCTTAACTTTAAAATTACAGTTCATTTGAGCGATTTCAGTGGAACAAATCGGTAAATGAATGAGCGAAGAAACGGTAAAATAACCGAATCATAATGATAGCAAGCGGGATAATCATAAAGACTAGAACAGAAACAAACAGCTAAGCAAATAATTATCAAGTTCAAGTTATAACTGGAAAGTGTTACCTTAAAAATTTTCAGAAAAAATTATAGTGGGTAGCAATCTGTAAATATTTTTATTGTTATAATAACGAATGCAAAGAAATTAATTGTTTCCCGATATCCAACAGCGCATTTATAAAGAGAATTAGAAACTAATTAATTTCCCTGTGGATTTCTGTGAAGAAAAATGGTTGCAATAATATGTTTTTGTCCACCGATTTGTTTATATTTACCGTCAAATTGAAGTCAGAAATTCAAAATGAGTAAGCTAAGAATAAAAACTCATTTTTTAATTCATTCAATTACTTTTACTACGAGTTAAGCTCGCGTAATGTTAAATAGATGGAGTTTGTCAATACTTACTAACTTATTTCTGATGCACATGGAGTGACAGTAATAGTGGTAACGGCACTATAGAGTGAAAGTAAACAACTCTGACTATAATTTGGCAGCGGTCATAGCATATTTAGCAGCATGCTTTTGTGCTATCGTTCGTGCAGTGGGCATCAGCATCTCAGACATGGTAGAATCGTATTGAGTTTTCTGTCGCCTCCACTGAAGAAAATATTTATTGAAGTCTGGCCGATGAGCTTCATTTAGTTCTAGTAGCCATTTATTATTTCACAATTCTTTCCTCCCAAGTCGATAAGAGTCACATACAATAGAAAATAGTTTTCTCTTCTCTCCATAGAACGAAGAAAAGGTCTGGCCCAGTGAATGCACTAAGTCAGTGCACTACATGACCATAAAAGCTCATACTTCATTTATTTACGCATCGTCACCGATAGAAAATGCAATATGGAAAGAATACAGTGGCAATGCCCTGTACTGAATGCCTTCGCCATGAGACTTTTCTGTGTCATATTATGAGACTGTTGACGATATGGCACTACATGACTACATAAGAGCAATTGTAATAGTAGCAACAATGTCAGTTCAACCAAGCCTGGGACTGTGGTTTCATTTTGCTCCTCAACATACCAAACTAACCGACCAAGTGCAACCACAAGATCTCTATAGTATTGTCATCTGAACAGATTGATAGTTTTATCTCTGTGACTCTGTGAGTCAATACCACTTGCTATAAAGAAGATCCCAAGGTTAGCGAAGCTTTCAATTCGCGGTTTCATAGCCTTCATTCCCTGGCAAGATACGTATTACCATGTAGCTGGAAAGGTTTGTTTAAAGAGAATAATGGCAGTCAGCACCAGTATATCTGCCATGTAGTATTCCTGTGCATATTTGTCACGAATTCCGACAAAAGTTGAACTAAAAGCTATCAATTAAATTATTCGTATTTTGGGGTTCACCTGATGGGATTACTTATACTTGATATTATTATTAATAAATAGAAAATGGCTATGTTTCTGTTGTGGTTGCTGCAGGGTCTAATGCTTTTGTCTAAAGAAGCAAAGTAGGACAGATAAATGCGGTGATGTTTATTAGCTCATGAAGTGCTCTTGCTTTTAGTTGCGATGCAGCTGTAGTAATTTCTCTAAGGCAATAAACACGCGGTCATACTCTCCACTTGAAATCTGTCACTGAACAGTGCAGTGCAGAGAAAGTGTATCATGGTGAATCACACTGCCAATACAAACGAGACACTGACGGAAGGAAACTTAAATGGATTTGAGGATGAACGCTCCATTAACTCGACTTTCCACTCAGCAAACCCAACCTTTTTGAGGCTACGACTGAGAAACTAGAGAAAGTAGATATTTTCACTATATACTCATTCAAGCAATGACACTTTCATGCCTAATTCCTCCATTTTGGAGCAAAATTTGCTGCGGATTTCATTATAACTGCCTAATGACTTACTTTTGTGGCAGTGGTAGGCATAATGGAGAATGAAAGATTTTAAATGTAGAATCCTGCTATAAGGATGATCATACTAATATTGCTAATGAGATAATCCTATTATACTGCAAACCGGGGGACAAGAGAGACACTACAAATTGGACTGTATTTAATAAAATAAAGTACCTAACCAACATACTCCAAGTTCCCAGTGGAACATTTATGTTTTCCTTAGGTATTATAGGTACGTCTATCAAATGACTGAAATTACATAAGTATTATGGAAATATAATGAAATTTGGGCAAAAGTTAACGGGCTGAAATACAGAATGAAAGTTGAAACAAAACAGAGTAGTGCATTAAGTGGACTAATATTAAGATTAACTTCCATGCATGGCCTTATTGTGTTTTGTTAGTGCTACTAATAATAAGCTTTAAATGCAAGCTGAATATACACCCACTTACTCACGGCCAGACGTTCTAGCACATGCGACCCACGTAAATATGCTAATTTTTAGCCGTTTGGCAAACTCCAACCAACAATAGGTATTTAAATGATCGAAGTTTTGTTTTTTTAGGACTGGACTGATGAATACCTAGTTTAAAATAATACAATGCGCAGCAAAAACTGGCACCTTGTACAAATTACTTTAGATATTTTAAGCCCTAAATACATTAATTTTACTTTCTAAATGAGCTAATGAGGTACGTACGACCTAGTTCTCATTTCTATTACTATTACAGGCTACTTGCTATGCAGACTCATGCATTTCATTATCAATTAATTTCATTGACTAACTGCAAATACTTTCCTGTAATTAGATTAGAGTTTGAAACACCTTTTGCTTAAAATTTTCAGACGGTTTCCCTTTTATTGTAGACTTTGTATAATATTAGTTCTACACAAGGGTCCTGAAGAGTGAAATCTCCAATGCGTATGGAATAGTTAGAAAGTTAAACCTGAATTAAAGCTAAATGGACTGCTCACATTATTAAACTGATGAATGGATGTTCATTAATCTCATTAACAATTTACATACTGACAATGACCAAGCACGAAAACTAAATATATCCTTTGGTTTTTCTAAAAGGGAGGGATTCAGGCCCTGGAGACAATGATGTACACCATTGACAAGATCAATGGTCAACCGGATTTCCTCCCTGGAATCAAAATCGGAGCACACATCCTGGACGACTGTGACAAAGATACTTACGGCTTGGAGCAGGCTGTCGATTTCATTAAAGGTAAGTGATTCCAGCAACTTATCTCGTGAATTCCATTATCGGTATTAGTAGATTTAGGACCTAAAACACGATAGGATAGACGATAGATGATACCTATCCATTTTTGGATGTACAAATTGATATCCCAGAACAGAAAGCCCAAAGAATCCTGCATATAAAACGTTTTGTTCTCAGATGAATGACCGACTGGTAATTCTTCATTCAGATTGACGAATTATAGTTGGTGATATTACAATATTTGAAGAATTACGCATTTTTTAGATTTTAGCAGGAGAATTTTGCTCCTTCGCATTTTAGAACGCAGAGTGGTTACATCATATCTAAATATATATAAATAAATAACAGCCTAAGTTTTTGTTGCAAAGTCATCGATTACTAACACACTTTATGCATTTGGTACAGGGTAGGATTTTTTTGAAATAAACACAAGACCGCTCTGACAATCACCATCAAACACTTTTGTATCACCAAAAGCTGGTCTTTAAAAAACTGGACTATAATATACACAATCGATGTATCTGTCTCTTCTATGAGGAACTAAAAGCTACTAAAATATTATGTAATTTAATATATGGGTCGAGGAACAGTGGAGCTGGAGATACTATGGTCTACTAGTTGCTTTAGATGCAGTCTATTCAATTCAATTCTTTGTGTAGTAATGTTAGCCTTTCCTTTCACATTCCATCACTCCACTTCATTTCATTTCACGATAAAAGTCATGAAAAATGTTGGAAGAGTAGCACCAGTAAAACTAATACTGCAGAGCACTTACGATGTCCTACCGTAAAATCTATATGCTGTCGTAAATTCAGTCACATAGACTTTTGGTCTCAACCATCCAAGTGAAATTCATCTTCATCTTGATGTTCCAAAATGTTCATGCATTGAGCAGTGCCTATCTCTATATACCTAATCGTCAGCCCTAGTAGAAGGTTGAGAGGTTGCACTTTATTTTTCACCATGTACTTCCAAAATACTACTTCAATAGTAAAATACAGTATAGAGTTTTATCGCAAAAGTTAAAATATACACTGATTATACATTTTGTGCTCTTATTTTCTTGTTCTGCTACTCCAGGTATTATTTTAGCTTAATAGATATTTACGATCGCACAAGCGTTTATGTGGCATGAGCGTAGCCACCGTATTTCATTTTATCGTCTTTTGCCCAACCGCGTTTTATGTTATAATATTCGATACCTCAGTAATTTTAGAGTTCATTGACCATGTGCTTTCAGTAAGACAATTTGCCAGTCATTCGGTATATCATCATGAACACCTTCTGTATACTGTACATTATATTTATATCCTTCGGTAGGAACGGTTGTAGGTAGTACTTAATTTAGGTAGGTCATGGTAACTCAACTATTGTAATTATGGGGTTTATATCTAGGTTTATAAGCAATAAAACTATGTCATGAGTTCATCTTTACTTAACCCAAGACATGATGATACTATCTGTACTTTATACAAATACAATTTGAAAACCAATCAATTTGGTACTCTTGTGGACGTGGAAGTGTATCAGCTTGCAAATAGCCAAAAACTTCATACATTACTAGCACCCAAGAATACTACTCTAGAGTATTATTAGGGAAAGTAGTGAAAGTACGAAGTAGGAATATGATTAAGTGAAAATAAACTAAACGTGTATAAGTTAATAAAGCATTTCTTCCAAATAGAAAACTATAAAATAATATGAGTATACTTAGATATCGTATTCCAATCAGGAATCTGGATTAGGGCGATGTATAGAGTATAGAGAGCGGTTTGTTTTGTATTGTAGTTAATGTGTTTATAGAAAAGTAATAAATCAGGCTAACCGCTAAAAGTACAGTAGTGAATATTAAAGTAAATATTGCACTTGCACTCCATTTGGCATGAAGTATAAACATCTGGACAAGGGTTGCTGTGTGCAATGTAATAATTCTTATCTCGTCTACAGCAAGTTGGGAAAACTCTGTAATGTTAATACGTGAGATGAGAGCTTGAGGAAATTCGAAACGTCGGTCGGTATGCACTGCCAAATCCAAGGCATAAGAAATAGAGACGGAAAAGAAATACAATTTTTGGCGGACGAGAGAGCACGTCCATCTACTCTTTCACTCACACTCACACGGACTCTCCTTGGAAATTCCCAATCACATTCAGAGTAGTAGTTTAGCCTCCTTTTTACCATTATGCTCAGTTCTGGAAGCCTATAACATATATTATCTTCTCTCGACTTACTCCGAGATGTTTACCCTTATGACTCCTTTTGGCTTTTCCTCTATCTGTACATGTAGTGTGTAGTATACCTAGTAGCACCATACAGTGTAGTGATTCTACAACACGTATCTCCTGGGTTTCACAGCTTTCCGGTCCAACTTCGCCTTTTGGGTTCTCTACATTTTTATATACACATGAACTTTGCTGTAATTCTTCACGTACTAATAGACACTGAACACAGGTATACTTTCAACAAGAATGCTGATTACGCAAAGAAAAAAGTATCTTTTTCTATTGTTCTTCAAAATCTCAAGAATAGTTGGTATACACATAAAATGTAGGGAAACTCATTCTCTAAGATATAGTGTTGTACTACTATAGTTCAGTGTGGAGTGTAAATTTCAGGAGAAAGAAATCTTTGAAAGTTTAGATTTACTATCACAAACGTACGCTCTCGTGAAATTTTGCAGTCTTACATGTACCACGCGTCCTATAACTGGGCATGTATAACAACGAAGTAACTCAAGAAAAGGAGACAGACAGAAAGATTTTTGTGTTCGTTCGTAGTGACTTTATCCTATATCCTTTAGTATATCTAATATAACATCCTTAAATTCTTTGAAAAATATCCTTGAAGATTTTGTCAGAAATTGTCTAGATGTGCCATCCTGTAAAATTCTATTTGCTGCTTCTTTTTCTCTTGAATTTCTTTTCTGCTGCATTATATTATAGTATCAATGCCCAAGTGATGCTCTCAAACTGTGCTCACTCTTCAGTTTATACATAGGGACTTTAATTTGACAATCTAGACTAAGCGTAAATAGTAAATAGTATACGTGCACATACTTTGCCAGCAGAGTTATAGGTAAGACTTTTCATGAGGGACTTGAGCACATTACATCTCAGAACACTAACATGACAGTTTATTTTGAGATGTTTGTCTTTGAATTCACATGGCTCCTTGCGACAACTTAAGCCTTGAGCTGCTGCGTACACTTTCTTGTCCCACTCCACTTACCTATTTGCAATTTCGCTAGGCAAACAAAACTGAATTACATTACATACATTGGTAACTACTGTATCAATACCGAGAATACATTTAAGATCAAAACATCAGTTGCACATTGCTTCTTCTAAATAAAAGGCTCATTATTATATTATACGCAAACGAAAAGGTTTTAATACTACCTACTTGCATACTAAAAGTCATAAAGTATAAATAAGCTTAAATTGCGGTATAGATACTAATAAAATCGCTATTGGATGGAATAATTTATGTCTTGTAATGTACTGTACAGTGAATACCTAGCACTGAACTCCACCTTCATTCACCCATATCTATCGAGCTGTCTGTTTAACAGACAGGATTTTTATGAGCATAAAAAATTGGCTTTCAAGGAGAGGTATACAGGAGAAATAACTCTACTGTCAATTCAACATAAACTAAAAAAAATGTTACCGAATCAATTTTCTACAGATACTAATGGATTAAGAAATACCGCAGAAAATAGTATACAGCTAGAGATATCGTAACAAGAATATAAACATGAACTTTTTTCTCTAGGGAAATCTGGTTGAATTCTATTATCTAATAATGTTCCAAATAGGATATGTATTACTAGGCTCAATGGATAATCCAACGCAATGCATTTTGCAATAATTTTAACTTACTGGTGAACCTCTACGTGGAAAAAGTTATTTATTCAAACTTTAAGTTCCCTGGCAGTTGTAATCGAATGTGACTTGCTTGGATTGTTTTAAACACGAGTGAATGAAAATGTGGTAGTCAGTGTTATAGAAAACTCTTGTGTAGGTGCAGATCCCCAGGGTATTGGGAATACTTTTACCAAACTGCATATCTTCGTATTACGTGGTGGAAAAGTATGGGTACCTACCGTAAAACTAAATATGCACGTAAAGAATGAACTTTCCTTGTTGGGCTGTTTTATAGTTTTGTAGATTTATTTGGGTAGGTAAGGAAATTATAGGAAATTGGTGCCGAACACGTCTAAAACTTACTAACAGTCCATATTTTTGGTTACTCAGTACTTTTCAGTCATTTCCTTAATAAGGCATTTCTATATAGGATGAAATGTGCTGAGGTTTTGTAAGTTTGTAAGCACCATTGTGGTAAGGCGAGAGCCATATTATTAATGGTTATTTCACGGAAAAAATAACGGCTAATTAATTGTCTTTCTAAGGCCACTACGACAGACTCGCCTATAAGAAATTAGCGTTATACTTAGAAAATTTAGTGAGCTATTGTGAATTTGTGAAGTGAGAAAACCGAGTCTACTGTATATTACGGGGCCTTAGGTGACCCCGGAACTCCATTCTGGGGTCAATCAAATGAATTTACAGTTATTAACCGACTACCCTCTCAAATGACATTTTTTTAAATCAACCCACATCCCCCCAAATAGGGAATAACATGATTATTCTACTCCACTTAAACTCTACCAAAAACACACCCTCCAAAAAGGAATTTACATATTGCCACTCCACTCTTAAATCGACTGCCTCAACCGTTAACATCAATTTGACCTCCACATTCCCCCTATACAGGATCAACTTTGATCAGCTCCATGTCTATTCCACTTTCCCACCCTTACCCCAAACAGGAAATTTACGAGACTATTTACGCTTTTTCTCTAACTCTACCCCAGATTCTCCTCCCCAACCTCTCCCAACATTGTTTTGCCCCGAACAGGAGATAGCATTTAACTACTCATCATCACCTATCCACTCCTTCCCTACCCCAAACAATTTTTTCGTCCTCTTCTATCCCCTAATGCAAACAAAAAGAAACATTTTCACCATAGCTCCACCCTCCAACATTTCCCCTCCTCCTTTCTAACCAGGATAGAACACTTTTTACCGTCTCGCCCCCCCCCCCATTCCAAACCCGAAACAGGAAAATCTAAAAACCCCAACCCAAAATCTTATCTACTAAAACTGCCAATTGCTACGGGCACATCCACATTTTAAGTAAAGAGATTTGTGCAGAAACCACACGAAAATTGTTAGTTGAGGCCACTTACTGAGCTCACCTTGTTACAACTTTCTTGGAAAGTTTTTGTTTAACATGGTGGAGGGTAACCGACTTTGGCCTTAGTTTTCCCCGCTTTATATTGTGGCTTGTCTGTAGCACATAATACTTATTGTTAGATGCGATTCATGCGATGGATTCATCTGCTCATCTAGGTAGGTGTGGTTCTAAAGCAGCGTGGCATCGCAAAACTTTTCTTCACAGTTTCTGACTCTTTTCTTATTGTTCTCTACTCCTGTAGGTGAAAGTTATGAAGATTGTTTATAACTTCTATTTGAACTTCTTTTCAATGATCTTCCTTCATCCTTAAAAGTGTTGCATATTTTGGTATTTTTTTAGAACCCTTTGCTTTGGAAGACCTTTAAGTTAATATAAGTAACATGTCTTAATACCTTCACTTACTACATCATCTGACTCAAATTTTAAAGCGTATTAATCTGTTAAATTCTTGAAAACTACAATTATTTTACTTGTAATGACTGTGAAATTGTTGGTCCATTAA
>JABASH010005908.1:0-11334 GCA_019776445.1 Tomocerus maximus
CAAAAAGGTGACAATTTTTTATGCCAAAAAGGGGATTTTTATGCCAAAAAGGGGGTCCATTTTTTTATGCCAAAAAGCGTATGCCAACGAGACACATTACCTTATTTATTTACACGATTATCCACATGCATATGAATTATGTCTACTGTCCACACGGTCTAGGCTCTCTAACTCCTAAACGGAGGCTGCTATCAAAATGAGAAAAGGGGAATATTATTGCTAGATGTAATAAGTAAGTTTATTAGACAGTAAGTCTATTTTTGAAAAATCCAGCATTTCAAAAATTTAGAAGAGCATTTTTCAGCCTATTGACATTTATTCATCTTATCGATAATGCTCATTTAAAAAAAAGCCAATTGCCCAATAAGCATCATTATTATGCAGTTAAGACTTTAAGACAGAGGGCATTCATTAGAATTATTTTATATGAAGAGCCACTATCGATTAAAAAACTAGTCTTTTCATTTCCATTAATGCCTAGGCAGTATCTTACTGACTGAAAATAAGAATTCACGCTAGCACTTAGCACACGTACCAAGAGTTTAAAAGACTTCCATATAATTTAAATCACTCACCGCATCTGATTTCCAAGCCTGGTTTTTTGTGTACTTAGCGTCAATTAAATTAGGCTTTTTCCTTGATAAGTAAACCAGCGTATCTCTTTCAGAAGAAGTGCGAGACCCTCTAAAGAAAGCTTTTGATTCCTTTTTTGGCCATTTGTGTTTTTTAGAAGCCTGAATTAGTGATTGTCGAAGTAAATCCCACCGCCCTAGCCCTTTGGGATAAACTCCAATTGCTGGACCTCCTTCCCAAAACGTCCAAGCAGGATACGTTATATCAACATATTCTTTTGTCTAAAAATATATAAAAAATGAATTAGCATTTAAAAGTGTATATAGTTTATCACAGATTTCTTAAACATCACCAAATAACCATTAAAAGCACTCCACTCTTTGGAAATCAGGGTTCAATTTTTTAACCCCCTAACAATGACATTTTTAATTTTCTGGCTAATAAATCTCTTAATAATGATATAAGAGAAATGTCGGTTGTTTTTTCAAACTGGAAATTAGTAAGCAGCAGTTCGAATAAATGAACTCATCCATGATGAATATAAATCCATCATCGACAATCGCCAAAAATCATTACTATATTAAGGGGGATAATTTTATATAATGGTTAATGTTTTATAAACGAATTATTTCTGCTTAAATGCTTAAGGCTACCTGATCGATGCGCAGAACAGCGATAGCACTTCCCCGTGGGGAATAAAAAGTTCCCATATTTTATAAAACATGAACCACATATTTTCTGAGGGGATATCATGGCTCTTTTCCTACAGTTTTCAAAACTAAACAGTTTTGGAGTGGGAGAAATGCATGGAGATTTGACAAACTCGTCAAGTTCTCTTTTGTATGAAAAAGTAAAATAAATAGGGACATGATAAGCCCTAAAGGATTTTCCATTTGATTTTTAGAGGTACTACACTTTGAACTCGGTTCCCCTAAATGGAGTTATCCTGTTCTAAGTTTTTCCTATTCCTTTGCCTTGTGGTTACACCAACCTGTGCCAATTTTTACTACGGGGAGGAAAGGCGCCAATTTACTTCAACAGACTGGGTTTCTTTATTATCATTAGCCCTGTAGTAAAATTACTCGTTACTGCCCGTTGCTAAGCAACCGTATCATCGAGGCAGCCTTAATGCTTACCACACTCCAACTTTAGGAACTCAGGCAAGAAAACGGAACATGAAAAGTAAACCTTCGCTAAAGGGAATGAATACTTGAAGGAAACACTTTCAGTGGCAGAAACAGAGTTATATCCACAAATTATGATTTCAAGATTATCATTTGAATCTTGTCACACCTACACTATAGCTGTCATTCTTTATTTCCTCCGCTTATGATTCGTAACCAGTGGAAAATACATCACCAGAATTTAATCCCATAAATGCCTTTGGATATGTCGCTTAAAAACCTAATGATTTAATGACGAAATATAAATAATACTCTACACAAGCGCGTACTAACCTTACTGAAAGAAAAGATGGGCGTCGGGTCAGGAAGCCAAGAAGATATTTGTGGCCAATCTGAAACGTTAATTACGAATTCCATATTTGGTAATTTGCTTAGGATCTTCAACAAAAAATATTCAACTCCTTTGCACCTTGATGGAAATTTGCAATTGTCTTCTCGGAGTAATTTACCATCAATAATTTGATAAAGGGTTCCCCTAAAAAGAAGAACAACCATTTTTACATGTTATTGTAAACAAATTAAATAAATACTTCGCAAAACATTATAAATATTATCTAAATATTTGCGACTTTACCCGCAGGACAATAACAACCGCATACCATATAGTAGTGAGTTGTGACTAACTAAAGAATTTTATGAAGCACAATGTATGTGTAGTGTGTACACTGTGGGATTTTACATAAGGATTTTACATTGTTAAGAAATGGAAAATTACTGGAAATTCCATGCGCGTTATGGTCAGCTCCTTGTGTTCACTGTGCATTGTTCAAATTTCCTGACCTCTACAACCCTAATTACCAGGGCTCGGACATTTATTTATTATATGCTAAAAAATATCTCAAAGACCCAAATTTTTTTAAAATAAATATTTCATGGTCTTAGAACATATTTCTTTAATGTATTTAAGCCTACGATCGGGTTAGCAAATATTTCCCCCGATGTATTTAAGCTTGACGCACGTAAGAACATATTATTGTATATGTAAATATTTTTGTTTTAAATAAATGAATATCCGTGCCCCGGTAATCACAATTGCAAATAGCTGTAATTCAAAATGTTCTCAAACCTAGACATTGATTTCCTTTTCAGTACGTTACGTAATCACAGCTATATTGACGAAAGAGTTCCCTTCTGTCAAAGTAAGTATATAGAGATTAATTACTACATTGAATATATTTATAGCCTCGACCTCGACCCTCAATTAATTACTTTTATTCAGGCGGAATCGTATATCTATGTACCCTTTCGGATATGTGTACCATTCGGCGTTCAGATACGTAATATTATCATAATCTATATTATAAAAAAGAATTTTGGTAGTCAGGTAGTAGTGTAGTGGGACTAAATTAAAATACAATGGAAACAAAATAGTGATCGTACCTTGGCTTTGCCTTTTCAATAATCTCTCTTGAAATTCCTTTAGAAAACACAGCTAGATCTCGATTAATTAAATCTTCATACACATGGCAAGATTTCAATTTGCCAGGTATTACTTTCTCGTTGGTTGTGTTGGTAGTAGAATACATCGCTTTGGCAGTTTCAATGTTTTGCAGATAAGATTTCCATTTTTCATTAACATCTGCAAATATATTATGATTTCGAAATTATAATATTTCGTCGCTTATATATATTACAGTTTTTGTATTGAAACTTGCGGAGTGTATGAAAACTCATGATTTTCAAATGCATACCAAATCGTCAATATTTGTCAAATATGGTTCAGTGAAACTCTTTTCCGATAGATTTCAATGTGCACAATCTTATAAAAATAGTTTAGTTCACCTAATTACCATAAATTTACTGATATATTTATAATTTAAACCATACAATCCACGAAATGTGATTTTAATGCAATACTATTTCAATACAATCAGATTTAGGTGTTTGTAAATATTTTTTTAAATTCTGTACATTGAATTCTATCGGAAAATGGTTTCATTGAACTATATTTGACAAATATTTACGATTTGGTGTGCATTTGAAAATCATGAGTTTTCATACACACCGGTGTGTTTTAGAACAAATCAAGTTTCAATACCAACTGTAACATATACATTTAAAATATTTATCTACGGAGTTATTTATTAGAAATAAAAGGGAAAAAAACCTTTTGCATATTTTTGAGCACCCAAATCTGCAGTAGCACACTCGCTTTCAGAATCTGATAAGGAATTTAAAGAGCCACACTGTTTCAAATCGACGTTGCCCTCATCCCCTCCGCTTGCATAGCTAATTTGGATAATTGTTAGAATGGCCAGAAATAGAGCAATAGAAAATTTAGTAATCCATGCCATTACACAAAATACATACGAGCTGTCAGTCAGAGTTACATAAACTTATCAAGTAGCCAGTCATCAGTAATAAATAAAAATCTTTTAAACAAAACAAATACACAGGGAACAAAAAACTGTGCAAAAAATCAATGAAACTGCAAAAAATTTGGCACTTCACAAAGTATTCATTTTCAGAAGAATTTAAACTTGGCGGGCTTTTCTGCCTTGGCTAGACTATTGATATATTTTGCTAATGATGTAAAGTAAATCAGGCATGAATCCCAAGATCAACATCACAAACTAACTGTAGGTGACTTCTTTTAAGTTGTAACTCAGTTTTGAATAGCCGTTTTGACGCTTGACATTTGCTAATTTCTGAATCTAATCTAAACTTTCTAACCTAAACTAAAGCCAAGCTCAAGATACCAAAATCGTTATTTTTTCCAAGGAAAACGCAAGAATGAATGAGACACGAATCAGATTCACATTTCCCCGTAGAAGAGATAAATCGACTTCTTTTGCTGGATTTTATCTAAATGGAAGAGTGAGTACAAACGTGGCAAATATAAAACAGAAATAAAACTCATTTTTAATTTCTCGTGTTTTCGTGTGCATATTCCTGCGGATTCTGTGGTTTCCTCACTACCTTATGTATCGGCATCAGCTGGAGAGGTATGTTATCTAACGTCCGAAGATAAAAGAAACATATGCCACTATTTACCGGACGTCTGATATATTTTTAACCCCAGAAAACAGAAGGAATAATTCCAATATATAATTTCACGGTGAATTTATTCCTTTTCTAGTTTTTCCAATTGATTTCTTGTGCCGTTTGGAGGTTGGAAGTGGGAGGAAGTGTAAATCTTTCCTCGGTGGCAACAGGAAGGAATCTATATGGCCAACTTCATCTGAATGCTGATTCTGGAATAAGTACTTGCCAATCATTAGTCAATTTTCAGGTAAACATACCGATATTATGATATTATATAGCTTTAAGCATCACTTTTGGACATTTA
Organism: Tomocerus maximus; assembly: GCA_019776445.1. Lineage (NCBI taxonomy): Eukaryota > Metazoa > Arthropoda > Collembola > Entomobryomorpha > Tomoceridae > Tomocerus > Tomocerus maximus. Next base: position 5,047 of record JABASH010005908.1, read on the forward strand.
GTGATAAAATGCTAATTTTCTGCTCAAAGGTTAATTTTCGGTTTTTCAGCTATGACCAAAAATATAAAGCCGTTGTCTGTACTTTCGAAAGTAATTTTTCTTTTACATGATTAGCCTCTAGAATGGTAATTTTTATACTGGTACATTTCAATAGATATTTGAAAGGCTAGTTAAATAGTCAGACTGACGTGGCAGAAGAATTTTGTGAAACATGTCCAGTGTGATTGGCGTACAATTATAAAATATACTCGCAATGGAATCATCTAATAAATTTGTCTTTCATTATTAGTGACTGAAATACGCCAAATTGTCACCCTTCGTGATTCAAATAAATCCTAGTCATGGCTGCCAGATTTCTGCGTTGCGGTTTTAACCTTTTTGCTGGGAGTGAATTTAAAACCACCAGGCGCTTGGATGTAATACTGAATAAGGGGCGAACCATTCCAAATATATATTCTGCAGCTCGCAGTTTAGATGTGGCAAATTTCCACACAACTCCAGAAAGAGAAGGTAATCGGCTCAAAATTATTGTTGATAAGGGTTTAAAATAAATTCTAGCAATCAACATTAATCGTCTAATGAAATTAAATTTTTGGGTTTAAGGGGTAACGGCAATCAAAATGCCATCTCTTTCCCCCACAATGACGGAGGGCACGATCGTAAAGTGGCTTAAAAAGGAAGGCGACAAAATAGCACCAGGCGACGTTTTATGTGAAATTCAGACGGACAAAGCAGTAGTAGCTCTCGAGTTGGACGAAGAGGGAATCTTAGCTAAAGTCTTAGTAAGTTTTAAAATGTAATTATTATTGATACATGATATTATTCTTGATACGTTATCAGAATATTATATAAATATTAATAAGTATTACTAAATTTTAGAAACCAGAGGATACTCCGGATATCAAGGTCGGAACTTTAATCGCTCTGATGGTTGGTGAAGATGAAGACTGGAAGAATGTAGAAATACCAAAGGATGTTGGACAAAGTGAAGATGTGGCTACTAGTGAGAAAAAAGAATCTCCAAAGACTGCTGTACAACAAAGTATATCTTCTGATCAAAACCGATTGATTGGCCCGTCAGCAAAAAATTTATTAGCCAAATATGGGCTTGATGCTAGTAAGGTACCTCGGAATGGACCTCATGGAGCGTTACTTAAAGGGGATGTAATGAACTATGCTGCAAAAAATAATTTAAAATCTGTTTCGCAAGGTAGCCAATTTAATTCCCCAAATAATATGAAATGGTATTACATTCCCTAGAAATGAACGTTGAAATAAATGTATCTTTCTGAAAGTAGATGTACCTGCTCTCGAAAAGTCGGCCCCCAAATTTCAAAAGAAAAGTAGAGAAACAGCGTCTCAATTCATTGACAATCCTGTGACAAATATGCGTCGCACTATAGCAAAGAGACTTTTGCAATCAAAAGTATTTACTTTCGACAATCTAATGCTTGTGTTTAAAAAAATGTTTCGATTGCCCTCAAATAACGATTATTGGACATTTCAAATTGTAGAGCACTGTGCCCCATTCATATTGTGTGGCTGAAGCCTCCGTGTCCAACATGACGAATCTTAGAAATCGGATGAAAAACTTTGGCCTGAAGGCTTCAGTAAACGATTTCATCATTAAATCAGTTTCAAATGCGTTGTGCAAATGTCCTGCTATCAACGTAGCTTGGGATGGCTCTCAAGTAAGTGACTAACAATTTTACAAAGGCAATAAAATTCGAAAAATATATTATAGTAAGGAATGTCACATAATGGAAAAGAAAAATTAATTAAAAAGGATTATTTATAAGTTATAATCTATTTGTATTACATTTCTGAAATTAAAATTCATAATAGTTATCTCTATACATGCACGTAGCTAAAAAATTGGTAAAGGGGGGGGGGCGCAAAAAAAATATTATCAAAAAATATCATTTTAACGATTTTTAGCCTTTTTTGACCAAAAATATCTCTAATTCTCAGATTTATGAGGGGACTCGGACCTCCCCCTAACCCCCTCTAAATACGTGCCTGTCTCTATATAATAAACGTGTTTTTGTTCGCATGCAACAATGTTTGTTGTATGCCATGCAATAACTTCCCAAAATGCGCAAGCGCGGCAATTCAGTCTCAGTGTATAAAAAATAAACTCCACTCTTAGGTCTTTCGAAATTAAACCAAATATTGGTGCCTAAACCTTTCGAAATTCTTAATAGTACTGGAGACCCTAGTAAATGATCAATAATCCTATTGTGAATTTTAATGGTAGCGTCCGAAACGTCACTAAGTCATAAGTCACTGCGTTAAATCCATCGTTCAATTGTTTCATTTAGAATCAAATTTTAGCCATTTTGACTTTTTGAGCAGGTTAACTTTTTGAGACGTAGATATTTTTGTAATAGCAAATGTTAAGCCTTTGGAATACTAGGTTAATTTTAAAACAGGCTATCACTAACCAAAACTATTATAATCTTTAATGGGGTTTCTTTAGATAGGTATTCATGTTATACATTATGTCTGTAGTATACAATTCTAGGTGCCTAACTTTAAGCCAAAGTATATTTTGTGAAACAGTTAAAACAGAAAGGGAGTGTTGACATTTCGGTAGCCGTGGCCACTGACTCTGGATTAATTACTCCTATAGTCACCAATGTTTCGCAAAAAGACGTTCTTGCCATATCCGCTGACATAAAGGTATTGGCTGAAAAAGCACGTCTTGGAAAATTACAGTCCCATGAATTTATGGGCGGTTCATTCACGTGAGTAGTTTGTCTTTCTTATTCCAATTTCAAAATAAAATACTATTTCCATGTTAAGTAATTGTATTGTTTATAGAATATCAAATCTCGGCATGTATGGCATTCACCATTTCAGTGCCATCATCAATCCTCCCCAATGTGCAATTTTGGCGGTTGGAGGAATTAGCATTTCACTAGGTATAGTTTCTGAATTACATTTCCTATTTGTAAGAAATAGTTGAAAACTTTTAGTTACCAGCAATATAATAAATTAATAACGATGTATTATTTTTTTAAATGGCTACTTAAGTTACATTATCAATCAATTAGCATCAATTCATCGTCACAATTCTTAAATATGTATACTTATTTTGAGAATAAAGTAGTTGGCTCATTTCGATTACAATGCTGATACAGTTATGTAATGATTTATGAAATTCTGTATTTACTTTACTACGACTAGGTGAGAATGGACTTCCCAAGCCTGTTACAAATTTCACTTTGTCTTACGATGCGTCAGGAATTAGTGAGGAGGATGCTGCGAAATTTATGGCTGTATTGAAAAATGAACTGGAGAATATTTCCGAAATATCTATGGAGCTGTACAGTATAGAGGACCGAATGGAACGAATTGAAAGAGAAGCATTGAAGTGAATTAAAACTCTAGAAATGTTTTAAATAAGCTAAAGAAATTTAAATCGGAAAAAATACTTCCCTAGCAATTACATTAGTGAAATGCAGATAAGAATTGATCTATACAATCTGTGTTCGAAAAAGTAGTTTAGTCGGTTACATACATATGTATAAAAATATTATCATACTATAAACACCGGAGTCAAAACCAAAACTGTTGGAATATGCATTGCATATGGGAATGTAAAGTATAAAAATACTATTGTGTAAAAAGTAGAATCCAAGTTGTCCAAGACCCACGCTGTTGTAATATGCATTGTATATGGGACATATGCAATATATAAACATACTATTATATAAAGAGTAGAGTCCAGACCCAAACTGTTGAAATATGCATTGTATGTGGGATCATGTGGGACATATGTAATGTATGAAAAAACTATAGAACCAAAATGTCATTAGACTTAACCAATCGAAACTCAGTTTTAATTGCCGTGTTGTAATACGTGTAGGGTCTAATTACTAATACAAGAATATTTCTGAAGTTTTGGGGATAAAGCAATATATGTACCTATCCTATGTCTCATGTATGGTCGGACAGCGTGGCTTTAATGCAAATGCGGAAGCGCCTATAAAACAATGAACTCCACTCTGGGTTAACATCTTTCGAAATTACAATACACCAAATATTGGTGCCTAAATCTTTCGAAATTTTTAACTGCACTGGGGGCCTAGTATTGTATATCAAGTCAACCATTGTCAGACGATTCGGCTCATTGAATAAATGATGGAAATCTCACTTCTAATGTTCGTTTCGTTAATTATTCGCATGAATAAAAATGATTGGGGTTTCATCTGCTGGTAAAAAAGAAGCATTAATCATATTCATATAGGTAATATGGTAGATCAAAATACCCCTCGTATGTAACTTTCCTTTCGTAAATATTAGGAATACATAGGAATATATATTATTGTCCTGCAAACAACCGTTTACAGATTTACGTTTAAGCTGAATGCTATGAGTCACAAATAAAGAAAACATGATTACGCTCTCGTTACTGGTCATACAAAAATCGATTTAATTCGTATGGGTTCAACAAAAAATTTAGTAACCAATCAAAATATTCGCTTTTACAATGCATCAAAATATTCTTTTTTGTAAAATGTAAATCACACAGGCAAAGAAAAATGCCAAGGCTAAGCAGATAAGAACTTTATCAGTCCACTCTCGCCGACCATATTTTCCCAAGAGTTTTTTAGATGTTCCAACTACCGAATTCTGCTCCATAAGTTCGTCATGGTTATTAATTATCGCGTTTGAGGACTGGGCTGAAATAAAGAAGTCCACAAGATATTGTTTATGTGAGAATGGAAGATGTTTAGAATTTTAGAAGCTGACATTATTGAATTAGCTGAAATTACCAAGTTGCTCTAGTGTGCCAGCACTTCGACCAACCGTTTCCATTAAAACCTTTTGAGAATGCATAAGACTGTCTGTTGCCCCAGACGAAATTTCGCCAGCTCTTCCGACTCGCCTTCTCGGTCTAAAAGATGTCGATAAATATACTTAAAAGTTACATGGTAAAATAGTAAATCAATTTTTGATTTTACCTTTGCTCTTCAAATGGACTTCTTGATAGCTGGAACAAATCGTCCCTTTGATTGGAATTGACTACCATTTGAAACTCCATTTGTAGCTTTCGTGCGTGGGACTGTAAACTGCGGAGAAAAATACAATTGACAATATCCACACCATCAATTAATAGTATTTCAAATCTATAAAAATTATTATACCCTTCGACAATCATGGAAATTGTTTTTGCTTGATCCTTCAAATGCGGAGATAGACTTTTTTGGTTTTGAACCATATTCATGTCATTAGATATTAGTTTCATTTGTTTTATATTATTTCGAATTTCGTCTATCAATTCGTTCATATGTGGTTCATGGTAAGCAAAATCGGATTTAGGAAATTCTTCCTTTTTCAACTCATGTAAAACCTAGTAGAAGCAATGAAAATATGTTATAAAATTTGTTTACACCAATATTAATAATTATTTTAGACTTACATCAAATGCTTCTTCTAATAATCCCCTTGTGTCAACATCCAACTTGGTAAATAAATCTTTGTATCGGAGATTTCCACTACTTTCAGAATGAGCATCTCTGGCGGAATGGGGAGGTGTCACATCACCGTAACTTGAATCCATTTATTTTGTTTTGGGTTATGAGTTGATAGTACGTACATGTACAAAAATTTTGAAGTTTTTTAGTTGATTTATGTTTGATATTTCATTTTATCTACCGGAATATTTTCCAGTAGGTTTCTTACAATTAAATTTCATTCACGGCAGATATAATTATAAAGTATTACAAAATGTACAAGAAGTAAAAAATAAGTGGTATAATATAATTTGACTAAAATTTTGCAGCTAGTCCAGCTAACAACTATGTCCCTCAAGTCAATGGCAGTAACTATTCAGCTAATTGAGATTGCCTGACACTTTTTAACTACGGTATGTGCGTGAAATTGAGTAGCCGACCCAGGGACTAATCATTTTTTGCCCAGTGTAATACTATTTTACTTTTCCATTTGCAAAGCCCGCCACTATAGAAGAAATTAAATACCTATATGCCAGGAAGTAACTCTTCTCTGCCTGCCATCCAAATATTATCTACATTGGGGATTGGGGATGCATGCGGACCTTAAACGAAACTCGTTAATTATTTAATTGTATTTACCAAATCTACTTTTCCAATATCACACAGTCCAGCCATAGTCACAGCCATACAGAGACATCATAATTGTAGATTCTTCCACATTTTATAGGGTATTGGGTTGGACTACAGTGCAGATCAGGCGTTTGCTTGTCCTGTGATAACGGTCGGACAAAGAAACCGTCTGCCCGCAAGATAATCACCCGACCAC
>JABASH010005909.1:0-11333 GCA_019776445.1 Tomocerus maximus
GAGCGATAATATCATTTATTTAGATTTTCTAACGGGGAGATTTTCTAACCCGGAGGAAATCTGCCGGGAGATTTTCTAACCCGGGAGGAAGTCTATCACGGGAGGATGTGAGTTGATACCATAGTAGTGTATCACAAGTATATTATACTTGTGATACTTGTGTAACAAATGCATCAATGCAGCGAAAATTAAGTGAATTTACTTATTTATAATATTAATGCTCGTAACGTAACACAGTTACCTATGCAAAGTTAGACACGACACACTGACACACGGCTACATTAATTTTTTAAACTATTAAAGGCAGCACTTTGGAAAATAAAAATAATTATTGGAGTATGATATGACATTATTGACAGTTACATATCTGGACGTCCAAACATCTATTTGTACATACATACTTAGTACATATCTGTTATACAATAAAGCATTTCATGCTCAAAAGGCTTATAAAACCGCAAACAAATAATTATCCTGTATACTACTATCAACTATCAACTATTAGTCAAGATAAAATAGCTACACACAATACACACATAAATTATAGCATTTAGTACAGGAAATGATTACAACTAAATAACTATAACAGACCATGCTATAACTATTATAATTATGTGTTCTTATGCTAATATCACAATATCACCATCACCTAAATGGATTTATTCCAACATTGGACGTATTAACAATGACTAATGACTGTAGTAATGACCATGCATTGTTTCTTACCTCATCAAACTTCAAACTATACATAATCATATCCATGAACGTTGATATGATTTGATTGTGAGTATTAATCGGATTTTAGACAAGTTATTTTAGCAAAAAAAGAAGAGTGCTAAAATTGGAGTGATAGGTATTTATTAGTAGATATTCATTAATAAGTAAGTATACTTCAAGTGTTCTTCAGTTGACACGACAGAATAGACAGTTACTTATATATTTCATCATGATCCTACTATATAATAAGACAATTAAAATGCAATAAGTTTTTATACTACTGTGTATTAATAATATTGTTTTATAAAGATTAAGTGTGAATAAATGTGGCGAATGTGCGTAACGTATATTGGCAATTTTTGGAAGAATAATATACACCATTGTGGTTTTGGTTAACGTTAACAGACTGACTATGTATAGAATGAATGAAGTAAGCATTGAATTCCTATATTCACCAGTCACGAGACATTATTGAATATGTTTGATATTATTATAAATCTTGGAAATATGGAACAGTCATTTGTATTATTATCATAAGCACATAAGCACTCCCTTATTTAATCAAAATAGATAAGCAGGCATATTACTTTGGTCGAGGTGTGTACTTGATCTAAAAATGTATAGATTACATGCAGATTACTTCATACCTGTGCCGTGCAAATGCGTAGCTCTGATTTCACCCAAAACTCGTCGAATGAAATCATCATTTGGTTGTACCATTAATATTACCACCTATTTGTGACCAATTTTAATAAAGAGTATACCGATACCGATACCTGTATGAACATATCGATTTGACTTGGTTATGTACTGCAGTCAATAATAGAAAGTGATTGTTTCTGCCAATAAATCTTCAACTCTGCTGTTTTAGCTTTATTAGTGTAACTGGGTACCTAAGTGCATTTTATAAATTCAGATAAATACACAAATTGACAGACTAAATCTCTGGAATTATATTTAGGAACAGAAAGTTGTAAGGGGGTAGTAATTAGTGAAAATGTGGTAACTAATAATTCTGTGTAAAAGTTTATGTAATGGATTTATTTTGTACAAGCATTCCAAAGAGGTCTGACCTTCCTCGGAATTCGAATTTAAAGATGAACATGCATCTCAAGCCGAAGTCTAGTTTTATTCGTTACGTTTTCGTCGTGTTATTATTAAAATCTTGTTTTGTTACTACTGCTGTCTCAAGAAGAACAAATATTGTGTTTGAGAATAAAGTGTACAAAAATGTCCTGCTTGCTATTAACAGCGGTGTGGAAAAAGGCTTATGCAAGGACTTAATTGCAGACATTCAGGTAACTTTCATCAATGTTTAAATTTTCTTATATACTATATTTAATGGTATAGCTTTACCACGTATACCTTTAGACTGAATGTACAAGTACTTGTAATTCTTAGTATGGAAATGTCATTTCAAATTCCACAGCTTTACATAATGACTAATGACAGTTTAAAACTATCTGTAGGGTAAATTAAAATGGTTGAACTTGTCTATGTAATTCTAATCTAATCAATGTTTTCAGAAAATCACCCAAAGTTTGTCCACAAAATTATATGATGCTACAGACGGAAAAGCTTCTTTGGGTTCTGTGGACATTCTTCTTCCTTCTGAATCTGAATGGTCTTCGCTGGAAATCACAACTTATTGTACTAATGGGACCGTCGAAGACGCAAAAACTTTTCAAACTTATGATTATGCAGGTGACGGAGATTCTAATTTCATTTTTACTACTTGAATTCAATGAATTCATTAAAAGAGAAATCATAATCCCTCCTGTAGTTTGGTTTGTACTTGAATGTTCTTTTGACTGTAATTTACATTAATCTATATCTATTTATTTGCTCGTTCTGTCTCATAATAATTTTTAATTAAATAGACATCAAGATCACAAATAGTCACCCAATCGCAAATTCTCTACCATGGACAAAGCAATACCGAGGATGTGGTCAAGAAGCTGAATCAATTTACATTCCACCTTCATTTCTTCGCTCTACAAAGTTTTCTGAGAGTATAAAGGGAAATTTGCTTCTACAGGAATGGGCTAAGTTTCGTTACGGAGTTTTCGACGAGTTTGGGTACTTTGGTGATGAACGCTTTTCTCCATGCTATCTAAAGAGTGGACGTTCTAACTTTACAAGCTGTTCTAACAGTTTATTAACAGAAATAGTTGAACCACCTGTAAGGTATTTATCTATACTCTGTCTTATCTTATGATTCTTCATTCCGCCATTGTGGCTGCCAGAACTGTTTACAGATCTTTAATATTGAAAGTATTATTAACATTTTAGATTTTTTTTTGTTTTTGTGATAGTTCTCCTGAAGAGTGTGAAACTGCAGTAAATTCATATGCAGATAGAATCAAAGAAGAACTGAGCAAAGGAACTTCTTCATTGATGGCCATTCCACATATAGCAAATGTAATTTGAAATTTTTAATATCGATAAGTTGGGTTTTATTAATCGAGTCATTCAAAAATGCAAACTTTAAGAGATAACTGCACAAATTTTGTACAGGAAACTACAATAGCATGGATATGGCTATTCAATTTTACAATATAAATCAAATAGCAGTAAAAATGTTATACCTTAATAAATTAATAGATAATAATTTCGTGACTCTCAGGTGGACAAATTCTGTACCTCAAGCAATCATAATAGGTTGGCCCCCACAAAACATAATGACATGTGCAACAGAAAGAGCGTTGGTGATGTATTGTTGGCGCATAAAGACTTTCAAAATGCAGTTAGGAATAAGACTTCTTTCCAGAACACTAACATTGCCATCAGATTTATTCGTCAATTGGGCAGGACACCAAACGGATACGCATTCTTAATTGAAGATAGCGAGAGTATACGAGATAAAGTAAGTTGTATGCAAACATAAATTGTGCAGAGATTGATTATGTAATGTGAGAATGTCAATGTTTGACCGCCTGTCAACTAGCATATAATTTTTTTGATAGATTTCATGCAAACATTTTAACTTTATTTTCTGTACAGAGTCGTTTGAAGGCTATTAAGCAGGCAATAACAGAAATGGTCAACATGATGGGCTTCAGTACTGAAGTTATACTCCTGAAGTTTAATGGTAACGTCCAAGTCGCCCAAGGTCCCATACCCCTTAATAGTTACGAAGATAAAAGAAACTTTATAAGTTTATTACCGGATCAACATACAGAGCCAGTTACTTTATCACCGTCAAGTCGGCAATACATGAGCAAAAGCATGCGAACAAAAGAAACTTTGAGTAAAGTCTACGATTTAATAAAGGTACTGAAACCGAAAACCTGAAGTCTGAAATGTTTCTTACTGCGAGTAAAATTTTTAAATTATATCCTTTTCTTAGCTGAGCTCGTATGCATACAAGAAATACAACATCATTTTACTTGGAAGTTCGCCTGCCACAGAAATTGATGAAGCGATTGAGTTAACTAAGAACGAATCAAACCATAGTTTTTCAATTGTAACATTTGGCAGTTCGCCAGACTGGTTGAAATGGAACACAATACCACACACCGAAAACGTTTTATACATTCCCCCCTGTGTGGAGTTTCGGTGCAATGGAAAATTGACATCAATATTGACTGATAGGTTGTTAGAAATACTTGGAAATAGTCAACCTCGTAAATTCTTCGCCAAGGTTGAACCTTTTTTGGATTTCATTAGCTATAATTTGAAAAATTATTACAACTAAAGTTTAAAAGCAAATTATATGTATTTTTGTACAGGTAGCTGACTTCACCCTAAATGGCAACGATCCTGTAACCTTTGAAATAGATCAAGGCGTGTCACGATTTTTCGCTGTCTTTCCAACTTTTGACACTGTTACGAACAATGTTTTTCCTTCTTTTTCTTCACCAACTAATCAAACCTGTTCCACAAATAAAATGCTAAATTATGACAATCTATTCTTCGTTAATCAAACCAGTTGCACTTTAGAGGTTCGAATTTTTATATTCAAAATGAGAAATAATATACATATATTACAGCATAATAGGTTTATCTGTATTTGTTAGGGATGGTTAGGGTTAATATGACAGTATTTGAGACAGAGTATCGATACTAACCAGTGAATTAAGATATCCAAAATTTTTAGAAACCTTTTAGTTTAGACTGTCAAAAACTTTTTAATGTGAGCCAATGAAACACTTTTCTTACAAATTATAATGCGTATAATTCCATATAAATTGTCTCTTCATTTACTAAATTAAAGCTTGTTCAAATTAAATGTTTTTCGAGAATTCCACAGAATAAAATCTGTCAGAAAAATGTTTTATTTCACCACAATTAAATAAATGTTTTTGACAGATTAATATGGTATCCAGTTCAAAGTTTTACTAGTTGGTACCAACATCTCTGGCATATCTTATTTAATGTTAACAATGCATATAAAAACTGAAATACGGTACCAAAATTCAATTATTTTTTGTGCAGAAAGAATGTATATCGTATATTTTTGTCCATTTATTTTTTCGTTTGTAATTTCCAAGTTTAACACGTTACGCTACACTTACACAATATAGTAGTACCGACTATGCTGCATTCATTTGTAGTGACTTTTTTACTATCTATTTTTATATTAATATATACATTTAAACAAGCTTCCCTCATTAACATTAATGTACCTTTGGACGGTTTTTCGAACGGTTATCCTTTGGCTTTGCAACTTCCAGTGCTGAGATCAGTAGTGTGACATTTGAAATCATACGTTACCCACTTTGCTTTCATGGAAATGTTTTCTCTGATTTTCAATGCAACTTTTATTCGAAAAAATTGAGAACATATTTAAAGTTTTATTTTTCCCTTTCGGTAGATGTGATTATGTGATATTTTTGCCTTTGGGCAGCAATTGCAGACATAAAATAGTACTTATAATTTTCTGTAATTCGTTGTTTTTATTCTTAGCCTGGAATTTGGACCCTCAACTTGGCTGATAGAACCTATTTCAATTTTCTCCAAGTTTACACGGAGGTAATTCCAGGGGACAATAATCTTGTAATAACTACAGCTCTTGGTCATCCTTTAGAAGATGAACTATTGCCTACTAAAAGTATTGTCCCTGTATACGCATCAGTAAGTCTTACATTTTACATTAAGCATCAATAATTATTAATTATTGTAATAATATCAAACAATATTTTTTAGGTGAGCAGCTCTGATCAACCCATAGTTGATGCATTGGTTAATCTTGAATTGTTTATTTCCGACATTGTTCCAAGTTTTACGTTGAAATTGCTGGATAATGGGGAGTATCCTGACGTGACCAAAAACGACGGGGTTTATTCCGCTGTACTAACAAATTATTCTAATAATCCAGCGACACATTTGGGGCGAATAAACGTAAATACTACGTTGGATACCAGAAAAATAGTTGAACTAAGTCCCAATGGAAATGCGGCCTTACTGGATAATGACCTATCTACGAAATGTTGTGGACATGAAGTCCCCTTACAAAATGCACAATTTTCTCGCATCGGAAAATCATTTTATTCCGTCTTTATTCCTAGCTTCAAAACAAACGAAAGTTTCACTTCATCTGACCTTCCTCCTTCGAAGATTTCTTTCATAAAAATTACAGATAATAGTAACGGAGCAGTTGTACTGGAGTTTACCTCTCCAGACAGCGTGCACCATTACGAAATTTGTTGCTTCAATGAAATAGTAGAGATGAACTGTAGCGCAATTCCACATACTGAAAAATGTATTCCAGTGGCTGCAGAAGTAAACCAAATATGTTCCATTCAAAGAACTCAACTTAGAGAGATAGTAAATGGGACGAGTGGATTAATTTATTGTGGTATCCGAGGAGTAAGCTCTAAAAATATAGTTGGAGAACTTTCCGGAAATGTTCTGGAAATTAAACTAGAAAGCACGGAAGACAATAATAAATGTGAATCAATTTCCGATGGATGTCTTCCCATTTATATTTTTTGGATACTTATTGGCTGTTTAGCGGCTCTTGTGCTGATTATTGTGATCGGAATATGTTGTATTATTTTCTCAACCCGATCTCGGGGTTCAAAAAAGAAGAACCATCCAACGCAGCAGAATAAAAACATGGTTGGAAAGTTTCCAGACAAGGACTCTCCTTTGTACAATGTTTACGTAAATCAAGCGTACATTCAAGACAGTGATGGACAATTGAAACTTGTAGCAGCTGACGGGGAATTACTTCCTTATGACCCAAATAGTAATGAACAACGCGGAGAAGACCAAGGGTACGCTACACAAAATTCTGTTCCGCAGTCCCCTGTTGCCGGGAAATATGGGAAGCCACCGACAGTAAGACGTAGAAGTATTTCAGCAAACGCAACCGAACGAGAAAACCTCAGTTCTTTCAAAGACAACAACAATGCAGGTGGGAAGCACGTTTCATGGAACAGCAATAATAATGATATGAATATGTCTGTGATTGGCACAAATCGAAATAATTATGACGACGATTTTCCGGAGCCTTATGGGCAAAGCTTTTTTCCAAGCGAACCTAATGAGTTCATTACAGTTGCCCCTAAACCCAAAGACCGTTTACCTAAACCAGCAGTTGGCTATGCAAATCCAAGCAAAACGCAAAGTGCCAGATCAGAAGCTACAACAATGACTCCCGTTCCCAGCATTACTTCTACTGTTGAGGCGCATAACCGAAATAATTTTCTAAGCAACAACAACGACGACGACAGCAGTGTGGGGCCGATTTATGCTTCTGTCAGCCGGAATGGGCCCCGACCCTACATAAACAATAATCACCCAGGAGGTGTACCCGTTTTCAACCGGTTTGGATTGGGGAATCATCCTACATCGAATCCTATCGTTCCAAAAAAGCCTCTAAACATCAGCAATACCACAGGAGACCATCCATTAGGAACTGGACGATTCACAAGAGGATATAATAATCGTAAGTCTGTCCGGTTGGATGCTTTCCCTTCTTCTGAAAGTGAAACGTACAGTGACATCAGTAGAGGCATACCTATTTCTAATGCGCCGCCGTTACCGCCTCCATTACCTTCTGCAGGGGACCTGAATATGACTAAATTACCAAGAACTGCAGCAAAAGATACATTGTCCCACCGAACTAATGGCGATGGTAGTGACCGGATGGAACGGAATAGCAGCAGAAATGCAATGCATCCATCAGCAGTGCCGGTATCAACTTCCAGGAGTCCTCCAGTCGACAACAGTTTTGCGGGAATTAAAACTCATCTTGAGCAGCAAATGAAAAACAAGACTTTCAATCGCCCGCCCCCACCTCCAAGACATGATAAGTTGCCCATCAGCTCTGTAAGTAGTCTCGGATCTAGGACAGTTCAAATGGAGGAAGTCAATCCAGACGAGGACTATGACGAGGGAAGTGATTTCTGGGACGATGGAGACGATTTGGATGATTTTCATCAAGGACAATCCTATGCATAATTGAATATTTTGAAAGCACTGTTTTTATATTTATCTTATTATGGATGCTAGTCGTCGATTAATTGCTTACATTTACTGCATGCAATACTACACAAAAATTGAATGATATAAAATATTGTATAATATTAACATGCCTCCTGCTACTATAATCGTATTTATTTGATCATAAAAAAGGTTTTACCCGAAGAACCTTTAGAATGTTTTAGTGCAATTCTAACGAATATGTCAATTCCCGTCACTAAAATTGTGCCATAATTATAAGGAAAAGGATAAAATTATTCTAAAAAAATATTTCGGTTGAAATAATAAGTATCATAAAAATTGACTAAATGGATAATACGTAATGTAATGGTATATAAACATAAATATATCATAGGCCAAGAAAATAGATGCAATTACAGCCCCACAGTATTTGAATGTAAAAAGTATATGGCTTCTGGCTAAAAGTCTTCGTGGCCTAGTCAATTGTTGATATTTACTATGAAATATTGAAAAAAGTGAAAATATATATCGCGTTGTACTACTCTATTGTTATAAATTATAAGAGATAAATAAAGGTATGTAGTATGTACGGACTATAACGCAACGTGGTGTAATAATAATTTGTTAGTTGTTGTAGTACAAAATACTTTTTAAATTACTTAATTAATTTAATACTACATTACGTGTGATATTATGTATTTATTTAACCAATAAAACTTTCATCGGAAAAAAATTGATGTCTATTACTAGTTCTCTTTATTACTACAATATAAAGAATAATTATATAATATTACCGTCACGTTAGTTAACTTTTGCCAAATAAATTGTTTCAAATTATTACAAAATTCAAATTGTGTACGTAAAGTTCCCAAAACCAGCTCATTGTTCCCAAAACCAGCTCATTATGGTAAAAGTTCCCAAAACCAGCTCATTATGGTAAAAGTTCCCAAAACCAGCTCATTATGGTAAAAGTTCCCAAAACCAGCTCATTATGGTAAAAGTTCCCGACATCGCGACCTTCAAAGTATCAGATATTTATATGCTATGTAAATGTTCACTTTTAAACCAGGTCTGAGTCATTCATATTGTTCAGTCTTCTAAAAAGTGCTCGTGCCTCTTCTTCTTTCATTTCTTTTTTAACTTTCTCCATGTTAGCTTCTTGCCATCTTTTCTTCTCACTTTTAGTGAGCCCTATCGGTTGTCCACCCACTTTAAAGGCTCTATCCATATGTGAGCGTACGTATGAAGGAGCAGCAGGCTTTTCTTTTACTGGAGCTGGAACTCTAGTATCTATTCCAATAAGACCAGGAACTCTCCTGAGTCTTTCGGTCTCCGTTGAATCTCTATCCTTCATAACCTCCCAGTCATGGCGTGGCATATCGTATTTTGATTGTGTTTTTGGAGCGTTCATTTGGATTACTTCCCGGGTTCCTGGTACCATGAAACAGTTAGGACCAAGATTTTTGGCCGCCTCCTCCTCTTCAAGTGTAACATTGCAGACATCTGAAAGCTCTTTTTTGCCCACATCAAAACACGATTCTAGATGATTTGCCCAGTCCTTGTTGGGTATATGATGTTTGTAAGAAAGTGGACACACCATAATATCCATTTCCTGGCCCAGTTTTTTCTTCTCTATTTCATATTGCCGACGGCAATTATTCTGAAAAATAGATCAGTATATTATTATTATTATATCTTGGTATATCTGTCGACTATTATTGTAAAATTGTAATTATCGCAATCCCAATGTATTGGACATTTCAATTTTACATCAGGTATGAAATCATTGCACTCGCCTAAAGCTAGAATAAATGCACTGTATAAAAGCATATACCGGCACATTCGTGACTAAAAAGTTTTTTGCCAGCCATTAAATTGGTAATCTTCAGTTTAGTTTAGGTTTAGTTTGATCTATTTAAAAATAAAATCTCACCAAATGATAATGGGCACGAGTCTCACGAAAGTAGTGATTTTGAAAGTATGGGCAGTACATTATTGTCTCCCCTGGTTGAACATTGAAATTTACTTCAATATTACAGCTTGCCATTGCGGATTTCTTCTCTTGATTTTATTATTTGAGGATACAATGGTGGGTGAAGCGATGACAAACTTCCCTACACCCTAAAAAGTGATCAAACGAAAAACGATTGGTTTTTTGGCAAATATATATATATCGTGTCGCCTGATCATGCGCGAAGTTATTCTACTAAGTATATTTATATTATATAGATCGGGGTAGCAGAATGGGGTCAGAATGCATCGATACGATGATGGTCAGAATGGTCACATTCCTCCCCCGTAGTAAAAATTGGCCCACATTGGCTATCTCGGGAACTTTATTTTGACAGGATTTTCCGTTATACATCCGAGGACCCACGGAAAATGGGGCCTTTTCGGCCGACTGATGATGATTAATGATTACAAATTAGAAATTACAATACACACAAAATTACTTACCCTTTCAGAGCAAAAAACCTTCAATTCAAACTTTAAGAAACTCGTTCTACATTGGCAGCAAACAAAACACTACTGTAGTACTGAAATTGCCAGTCCGCTGTAAGTCCGCTGGAAGAAGTTGTCTGATGTTGATAGTGATGCTGATGATTCGATGATGGTTGATGGTGCTCTAATAGACTAGTTGCTGAATGTCCGCCATTTTCACTATAACACAGGAGAGGAACGAATCGAAAATGTATCTACCTGTGTTATAGGTGAAAATGGCGGACCTTCAGCAACTGGTCTATTCAAATGCCTAGTATCGTAGCTAGGTCTATTCCATCCAGACAGCAGCAAGCAGGATACTGGTATTCGAATGTCGAATACTCGTATACAGACAGTCACGGCTCATCAAAAGAACCCGACGCCCAACGAGAAGCGACTCGACGCGAAGACACCCGATGTCCAGAGAAAAGACACAACTCACACACTCTATACTTTCCGATAAGAATGTCTGTCTGTTCCAATTACATATTACATAATACTATTACCACTACACATTCCACGTTTGCATTGGATTGGTTTGCATTTTGCATGGAGCGTGTGATATTGGGGCGCGGTACATTTGATTGTACTGGCCATAGGCTGCACTCACATTCACAACCTTAGACTTACCCCCGAATTCAGCATCACTACTCAGACCTCAAAACTCGACTTCAAGTCTCAAGTCGTATTCAGGATTCAAAAATTGCAAACTTGAGTAATGATTTGAAGTCAACTTTCAAGGT
>JABASH010005910.1:0-11333 GCA_019776445.1 Tomocerus maximus
ATGACTACGCTTCACTTTTAAGTAACTACGACACTATGTATAAATTTATTGTCAAATTAATCCAAATAAATCACTGTATTACACTAACTATTTATTTAACTTACCTCTCCTATGATTTTGAATACCAATCTTACTTTAAATGTATATCCTGTGAAAATCATATAGGAATTTAATTTTTCATTCACCAAATTTTTAAACTCTTTACAGCAGAAAAACTTCTTTCGTTCCGCATTTTGATTGTTGGTTATCCAATATAATATAAACTGGAGAAATGACAACAACACATCCATGATGATAAGATCAAAGAGCGATCATTTTGTTGTAATGACGAGATGCTTTTACAAACAGTCCCTAAAATATATGGACAAATTAAAATAGCTAAAATAGGCTAGTATAATACAGACATACAAAAGCATTGGTAAATACATGATTTACTTTTTACACATTGTCAATGAATTATGAATTTTTCACGGAATTATAGTCTTTTAAGATAGTCTTCTGTTCATTATTGATGGAACATTGTGGCTAAAAAGCTAAAAACAGTTGTAAAGAAGATCATTTCAACTAAAAGACGGGATTTTAAGGTTTTGCGTCACCAATGAATTTTGATTTAATGTAACAAATTCAAGAGAAAAATGCAATGATAACTATCATGAAATTATAGAGCACAAAGGGCAAGCTAAATTTAGTTTAATTAACTACAAACAGGACTTATGAAATTTTTTACTTTAATAAAATTCTTGGAATTCACTGCATAAATTCTAGATAAATTGATGTATTCCCTTCAAGCGGCCACCTTGGTTAATTTTACAAAACATCGTAATTGTTTTTAAAATCAAATTACATGATACTTCCGAAGTGTATTTATGTATTTTAATAATAGATTTCTCTTAATGATTTTAATGGCCATGTAATTTAATAAATAAATCCGGTTCTATTGGAAAGTTAAGTCCTCCATCTTATTTAATTTAAGTTTATGCAATAAATATGCAATTGAGTGAGTTTCTGTGGTAGTCTGTAGCAAAATGGTTTCGAGGTATTTATTTCATTCGTACACCCTGTACAGTGTAAATAATATAACAAACAAAGATTTTGTGTACCTAAAGGTAATTTTTGTTAATAGCTATTGTATTGTATAATAATGTGACTGTTGCACCATAGCAGTGAAGCAATGCGATAAGGGTAAATTGTGTATGACATAATATTTTCAACAAGCAAGTCATCAGCCTGCAATGTAGCCTTTCAAACAGGAATGAGCATAAAATATAAAATATACTATAAAAATGAACGTCATCAGATTAGAATTTATTACTTTAAAATCAAACCAATCCTGGGAAAATCATTTTCGAATTGGAAAAAGTTAAAAAAAGCTCATCCCTGATGTCATTTGCATACCATTTCGCATGCGTAATTATTTGGTATTTAAATAATTTGCATCTCTGTGACACTCTAGTAGGTACTCGCACATTTCTATAAAAAAGTGAATCAAAGCTATTTCCTCGCACCTGTGTTTCAAACACTATTAATTCTCATTTCACAAAATAGTCCACAGTAGGGGATTCCACAATCCAATTTACAATAATAAAAATTACAGATACATTATCAGTTCTGTTCGTCAGTACCTATTTAGAATAATTAGAGTAATTATAACATGCAAATGATAAATATAATAAAGAACAATCCAAAGTTTAAACGAAAGCAAGTCACTGTTGTTGTACCTGCACATTTTGTGTGAATACTTTAGTAACATTATTTGTTTCTAAGACCATAAAAATGAAACAATTATAATGCAATGTGAACGACTGACTATTGAATTCACTATAATAAAATACAAACTGATGAAGAGAGGTAAGCTCTTGATTGATTCTAATCACCAAAATTTCGCTGCATATGTAATTATACACTGAATATTTTAACAGGTAACAAACGGTAAAATTAAGATGACATTGAATATGATAAGCACTTAGTTGAACTAGTTGAACCTTTTACAATAACATATTATATATTTATCTAATAGAACTGTATAAATTAATTGTGTACGTATTTATATATTAGTTGCATCTGAAAAATAACGGAATATAATAATATTTATGATAAAGATTTCGTGGTCGCATGCATTTTTCCTCTTTAACCAATAATTCATGATTTACAAAGACGGTAAGTAGAGGGTGAGGGAATATTGGCAGAGTCCATAAAATCAAGTCAAGTGGCTTTGCTTATTTAAACATCACGTAGAAATAACAATGCATTTATTACAAATATACATACCTACACTTGTGTACAGACACTGCAAAAGATTTTGCTTTGTATCATGCTATACATGTCTGAAAATGAAGAGCTTATAACAATTATTGACTACTACTCTCCATATTCAAAAATCTTACGTCGTTACTTTCACACATAATTGTGTTATATTTAATATAATCTATTGTACGCTCACGGAATTCTATAAACAAGAACAAGTACTAAAGACTTAGTCATAATTATCAGATACAGAAGCCTACTTCTTACACTGGAGCAACTCTCACAATATAAATGCCTACAGAACATACCAATCTTTAGCTAACCAAACGCAGGAGGGTACAACGTATGTGATGTACTATTATCGTCGGCTAAATTTTACTTTGGCTGTAGGGCCCCTTTGGAGCCTGACCTTACACGTTTTTCTCTAAACCGAACTCTGATGCATTAGTAAGTAGGTAGGTACTATAATATATTTAACCAGTAGTGTAATAATAATAATGTCCACTTGTGTGATTTCCCGAGAGTGTGTAGTTTTACTTCTTCATTGATTTAATAGACCACTTGAGTGTTGCACTGAGTTGTAGTTTAGTCAATTCAGATTCAAAGTTAACTTAATGGACGTAAATAACTCTTATAAAAGTACTACAAATGAAAGAGAGAAAACAAAAGTATTTGCGCCGATCAATTATGAGTACAACGATTATTAAAATTACATACGTATTAGTATGCGGACTGTGAATTTATTTACTTATACGAAAACATAGCGTGTATACGAAACTCGTACTACTTACTTAGTATTTAAACTTGGGTGACATACAAAACCCTACATATATTATTGTGTATAATTTGCGTTCATGATTGTAACTAATATACAAGATTTGGTAGGAGGTAATAAGAGTTCATTGGCGATTGAAAAGTCAGATCACAAGTTGTTGCGATGCGAGCCACGGATGCCTACTTTTGTAGCGAAATTACCAATGAGAAAGCCTATACCTCCTGACATCCCACCGCTCCCATTCCCGTTATCGTTAACACTTCGAAATTGGGCACCCACCGCAGAGGCATAAAGTGAATAAAAATGAGCTCGAACGGTCTGCAGTCTCTCACAACGTCTGGACATACTACCAGGAGCAAGGGATCCCGTAGTTGAAGCAAAGGAGACTGGAATTGAAGGCTGAGCGGACACTTTTTCTGGAGTGGGCGTGTCAATGCCCACTTCGATTGCATTCCCCGAAGAGGACTTGGATGGGGCGAACACATTATCGTCTTTTGGCAGGAAACCATTATGATCATTGTCAAGAACTTTCCATTCTGCATTGAGTGGCGAGTTGGGCCGTGGGGTCGGCTGCAATTCCACAGGCGTCAATTCCTCCACCAAAGTACAACTGCTTTCTGACGCCTCGATACATTCTCCACCAGTATTTCTGAAAATAGGACAACAAACACACACATAAATCCTTCAATTTGTTTGTGCAAAAACTAAGCACATTAGAACCGACTATTTGTTATCTTGGAAGGCATGCAAAATAAATACGACCAAGGGTTACAACCTTCTTATCTGCAACCTATTTAAGTGTAAATGTAAAATAACATGTTCTGCTAGTAATTGATACTAACTTGTCCGTAGAAAATATATTTAATTTGATTAGGTAAAGTTTAGTTTGATTAGGTAAACAAATCACACAACCATTTCTGTCAGGAGAGAAATTCTGTAGTAAAGCATTACTTTGAAATCAGAAATAAAATCCATTTACATTAAAACAAATAAGTGTTTCGTCAAACTCCCAGACAATTTCTAATACCAAGAAATGCACAAGCACAACTTTATCATAAGAAGTAGCTTAATAAAAAAAAAGGTGAATTAACGTCCAACAATCTCTCTCTCGTCTGTAAATGTATTTCATTTTGTTGTCCGTAATAATACATTATTACAATTACATTATATCCTACCAGAAAGAGATGAACCGATTCTCACGTTAGAATCCCTTACACATGACTACAATGGAAGTTCTTCTAGCAGAGAACGGATGCATATAAGTGAGGCAACACTAGAGAACGGAATTCCCACTAAAGCTCATAATACGAGAGAATGGAAAGTCATTTTTTCTTAGGGCTACGTCATAAATCTCATAAAACAGAGTTCAGTCAGATACTAAAGGCTTTTGTTCACTCAAGTATTAAAATTGAGTACTTACACAGGCAAACGAGATAGGTGGGAATGTGAAGAGCCAGAGCCTGGGTCACTCGTGGAGAAGGTTTCCCTTAGACTTCCCGTACCAGTGATAAGCTGCCAACTAAGGAAATATTCTAATTAGTATATCATTTGGTACAATTATAAGTACTAGTGTACCAGATTAGACTTCACTAAACGGTCAATTAGCATTAGCGTTTAATTTATATTCATTGCTCACAAGTGGAGTCATAACTCTTGAACTGTTCAAGCAATTTAATTTTTTAATTGTACGTGCAACAACTCCATACGAAACGATTTGACATAATATTTAGTAATACATAATTATGATTTTAGAATTAGAGAATTAGGAATTAGGGCAAGAAATGATTGTAAGATAACATACCTTCCTATACTTGCAGAAGAGTTGGATTCGGGCCGATTGTGACCCAAGGGAAGAGTTCTTGAATTTGGCACAGGAACGGCGACCGGACTAGTCCGACCGACCAACGACGAAACGCACGCATTCCCATTCGCAGATGAATAACTTGAGGCACTACTACTTGTGTTGGGACTAATACGCGACTGAGATAAATAAGCAGGGGAGACATGATTTTGGCCATTGGTACTCTTGTTTCCACAGATCATTTGAGAATTGTTATGGCTGGTAGCGGAGTGAGATGAAACAATGGGTTGGTTGGTAGTGGCCAAGGGATGGTGATTGTTAATGACGGGTTGGGAATTGTTATGAGGTAATTGTGGGATATGTCGGCTTAGCAGGTGTTGAGCTCCTCGACAGTCATCCCAAGAGTCTTGTTGCGGAACAACTTGGAAGTAAGAAGGCGGTTGATCTTGACTTTTGTTGCTTAACGAACTACTGCACGAGTTTAAGCTCCAATTTGACCCTTCGGGGCTTGTGTGGATACCCTCCCCTTCCAATAACACCCCGTCCAAATGAATATCTGAATCGTTTCGGACTCTTGAGAGTTGATTGGACCTCAATGTATCACGCTCAGTTTTGAGTCTGGAAAAAATGTCACTTTTGTACTTTTAGCCACATCATCGATTAACATATTTAATTTATTCATTTGTCTTAGTCTTACTTTTCTTCAAAGTCAATGCTGAAATCAGAGCCCACCATATATTTGAGGAAGGAAAAACAGAAAAAGAGAATTTCTTCTCCTTTGCTTAGTCTATCCTCTAAGTTATGGCCAAACAGAAGCCAATCGTAAGCGATTGTCAGGTACAAAATCTAAGGATAAAAAATGTCAGCTTTCACAATGAATTTAACATAATAGGACTGTAGTAGAGATAAAGAAACAAGAGGGAAGAATGGCAGCTCCTAAAGACAAACCACAGAGTTTCTTTGATTTACTACGTTATTTGATTGTGTAAATTGTCACAGGGATTTGTTACCTGTGTTGCATCTAAAGACTTGTGAATAGCTCCATCAGCCCACAACGACAACCTGAGAAGCGAGATAAATAAAGGCGTACGATCCCATCCACTAATGCAGTGAACCAACAATCCGCTGTTACGGTCATCTCTCAAGTAGGCAAGTAAAAGCTTCAAGTAGTTTTGAGTCAGAGTTACTAAATCCCAACTCTGCAAAAATTAAAAATGAAGTTACAATCCCCAACTTTTCAAATTAACTAAAAGTGCATTAACTAAAAAATGTACCCTATAGTGAGACCAGTCAATTTTTAAGGAAGCAGTTGATGGGTCGGAAGGAACAAATATGTTGGCATCTACATGTCCTTGATTCCACTCAAAGACCAATTCTTCTCCATTGTACCCATTGTCTCGATATTGCTTGAAGAATTCACAACCCGGATAAGGCAGGGAAATTATATCGAAGTCAGAGTAGCGATTCTCTTTGTCCACTTTCTCCGAAGAAGTTACACTGCAAAATAAAACTCAGTAAGTTTCTGTCTGTCGGGAATGACTGGTATTGATTTTGTATTTAGGACTTACTTGACACCAAATTTAACTTTCTTCTTCTCAACCATTAAATCTACTATTGTTTGAACATGGAAAGACTTAAGGAGACGAATGTCTTGGCTTCGAACTCTATCAAAAAGTTGCCAGTCACTCTGAGATTGCGCTTCAGGAGCATCTGGGTCATCGTCCGAGTCGAAATCTGCTCTTGAATCAGCACCACCAGAGAAGAAATAATCTAACGATGAGCGGCCGTAAATTTCAGGCCCGCCGGACAATGTCGCCGATCTAATAGAATTTAAAATAAACATTTGTAATTGACATTGACTAGTCAAACCTATTAAAACATTAATAAATAACGATAATTCTAACCTGCAAATATGTTTCCGATTGTAAAGTATGACAGGAATTGGAAATCTGGCCCTACACCTTGCAAATCTGGCTCTGGCACACAGTTCTTTTAATTTTGGCAATTCTAAACTACTGTCTTGGATGGAATTAAGGCTCGTTGATGGTAAAGTTGTGAAGTTAGTCAAAGTAATAAAACTGCCATTGCCGGTGATGCCACTGACAGTGCCATTCCCAATGGAAACGCCATTGGAAGTGGTCTCCCCCTTTGAATTGGCATTATTATTACTAGTTTTTGAACTGACACCATTGTGATTGTTTGACTCGGGAGTTTTCTCAGCTTCTAAAATGACCAGACTACTAGGATAGTTTGTGCTCAGCTCCCCTCCATTATTCGGAATGACCTGAAATATTCAGAGTGTAAGTTCGTGTCCAAGAAATGAGTCAATAATATTTATTTACCGAATAAGTATAATCCAAAGCAAAAAGGTCGAGGCATCTTTGCATAACATGTTGAACCTGAAAAATAGGAATGCAAATCATGAGTCATAATTCATTAAAATTGTCCTAAAATTCGGTGCATAGTGTATTTAGCCAGATGGGAAGATCCCGCCCATTAGTAAAACTACGCATTCGTCCCGTTTGTATCTATAATCTCTGTAGGATTGTACGTAGGTAGATACTACGCACATAGAAAACATAGAATCCAAAACCAAGACAGCATGCCACTGGCATACAGTGTACATTATTATAGATCAGAAGACACTCTCTCAAATTGACATATGCCATGCCATAAATTTTAAAAAACAAGTTCGGGTAGTAAATGTTGATTGAGATTAAATATAAAATCATACTTTGGGATGGGTATCCCTTGCTTTGTAGGTATTTTTTGCAAAAAATGCCAGCAAGTCTTGAACTTCTTCCGGTTTAACGTCCATGCCGTATGTTGATATAATAATCGTGAAAGTCAGAGTCAACAACAGAATTCAAAAGATTCGGATAATCTCCAGCACGGTCAGTTTTATTAAAATTAGAGTCGGGATCGGGGCAATGAAATCCAAATGCCCAGGAACAGAAACGAGAACTTTCACACACTGAAATCGGTGTGGACACTTCTTCGGATGGCTGATATGTGGCAGAAGTAGAGAAATTACAAATGGAATTTTGATTTTCTTGACGGTTCATCTGTTTCCTTTTCAGCATGGTCAACATCAACATGATCATCGTGCACTCTACAACTCTCGACTAGATTAGCATAGTCAGAGCTGGGCTCTCCACCTCCAACACCATTCCTTGTGCATTCCAACTACCGATCCAACCATTCACTTGCGTTAATACTTCAATGACTCCTTAATACTACTACTATGTAGACGAAGATACTACAATAGTACTACCTACCATCTAGCACTATGCACTATTATCTACTATGTAGTACTATCCACACTACACCATACCAGGCACAGAGTCAGTGGTCTACAGACAACGATGATGTTGCGAACACAAACTACATACTCCACTGTGCCTGCCGAGAGCCGACGAAAAATACTGCCATTCATTCTTCGTGTATTACTATGTGCGACTCCTATTATCTCCTATAAGTCTAGGTATTACGTTCTGCCTCTCCCTATATACCACTCGCATATACTCTAGCACAGTGTGTCTAACACTATAATATTTACAAAATAGAAAATACTTTTTACATCGCTACAGGCAAACCCCGCCAGTCGGACACTTTTAACTAACCTTAGCCTCGATAATCTTTTTTAATCTTTCTCAACATTTACCTTCTGTTAAAAGGTATGTACAAAGCGGATTACAAACTAAATCTTGTATTAGTGCTGTTAGCTGCCTTTTGATAATTGCAAACCTCAATTTTGTTTGGGTTTATTTTTATTTTCCGCAATGTGTAATTTATTTCTATTTTAAAATTGCCGATTATTACTTTTACCGATTTATAAGCTGTATGGTATTACATAATCCAGACACAAAATATTATCATGGTCATAATATAAAGAATGGTCAACACACTCCTATTCTATTGGCTTAATAGTTAGAAATAAAATATATTCCAGGAGATGGGAGTCCCATCGTTTACCCATAACTCAGCGTATTTCCTACATAATTTTCATATTGACGTCTTTCGATCTTCTGCGATGAATAGAACTGAAATTATAACCAATTTTCTAAAAATAGAGCAGCAAAAGAACCGTAAAAACGGAAAGCTGAAACCATTGAGCTGCAAGGATTTCTATGCAACAGGCATTTTGACCGTTCTTTTTTGGGAGATTAGTTATAACTTGAGTTCTATTTATCGCAGAAGGTCGAATGAGGTCAATTTGAAATCTCAGAAAGATGGTCGTAATTGCATGAGTAGGGTAGATTGTCCCGATTAAGAGATATTCATTTAAGTTTCGGAAAATCCGAAGATGTGAATGTATTATGAGTAGGAGATGCGCTGAGTGAAGAGTAAACGATTTGAGTCCATCTACTGGAATATCGTAAATTTAATTTATAACTGCAGAATACAAGTAATGAGATTGCATTTCAATCGCGTATTACGAAATTAACTAAATTGCTGGATTGGTTGCGTCCATTCATAAAATTTTACTCAAAGTTTTAGTAGTTGTTCGCAGAAATTAAATTTAGAAGAAAACAGAAGGGTACTTCCAAAATAAATTTAGTTCATTTAAAAGAGAATTAAGTGTTCTAACAGATCACAACGATTCCTCTTTATATTTCATTGATGACGCTTTTGATTAATAAGTAGTATTTATGAACTTTTAAATCTAAATTATGAGTTTGATGTTAAAGAATCAAGTGGATTCAGAAGTCTGCTATCAAAACTTTTGTTGCAAATACTCTGGGTCTTTATATGTAGTTTTTACTGTAGGCATTACAATGCTACTACTGCTATGTTGTGATGTGTAAACAGTAATTTGCCTCTATATGGTACAGTAAACATACAATTACTACACATTGTAAATATATAGAGTTATATTGCAAATTATAATACAATAATACCTAAGCTAACTTGAATTGAATAGATGTTGCATTTAGTACGAGCATTTTTATTGTGCACAAAATGGTATGCGTATAAAGCAGTACTCATTCAGTACATTAAAAGCACTTAAATGCCACTAAAGCAATCTAGAAATGGGTAAATATGGAATAGTTTTTTTCCAGTAGTATTTGGCTACACTACACTTATCTGCATGAATATAATATAAATATGTGATATATTGTATTTACATCTACGATACTTGTTATAGGATTGTTGTAAATAAATACAAGTTTTGTGTCGAGTGGCATGTAATCATCTCATGGGTATGAATAGTACAAAGTGTACAACATAATAATAATTTTAACATTTGGGAGTAGGTAAGGTATGCTAGGTAGGTGCCTTGCCTACTCTTGTTCTTATTGTAATGGCTAAGTGAGAGTGCGACTCTCGAAAATTCATTTCAGTATAATATGATTGTAGTAGTTACTAAATTCAGCAATATAGAACTAAACAGTTGGCTCAAACGCCGTTTAATAAGCGATTTAATGATTACTTAGTATATCTATAGTATTTAATAGTGTATAAGCAAAGGGTAGTCAAAAAATTCTGCATTGCACTATAAAAAGATCACAGCAGAGCGTACGATATGTTTCTGACTATGCATATAAATATAATACCTACGTACGCTTTTCTGCAAATAAATGGCATGTACACCATCACTTTGGGCTTAGTTGCGTTTCTGCGGCGTAGTAATCAAATGGCTTAAGCAGATTAAATATTAACACTATCAGCATTCAGTGCCGTGCAATTCATTTTTGCATTTATCAATTCAGCATGGTGTGTGTTAAATATAGTAGCATCTATGAACAGACTTGGCTTCCTGTAGGTACAATGAACACTCTCTTCTGGTCTGTGTAGCCTGGGATCATCCCAACAAAGACTCGGAAGCCAATTGTACTTGTACGCAGTAACAATAGCTCTGTCGTCTGAGACGCTCAACAATTTTTGAAATGCAAACATAAACTAATTACACTAACAGTCTCCCCCACCCACAAAACATCAAATTAAAGCTACGAATGTCATCTATCAGGATTAGTAGCAGAAAAATGTTGTCCATTTTCTTTGTTTCCTATCTAATATTATATTAGAACTTGACTATTATCACAACTTTACCTTGTACATTATACTATATTCCCTCGTCCATTTACGTCATAATAAATTTAACATAAATATACTCTTGGCTCATATTAACCAATGACATTCATGACCCACTTTTCTTTAAAAATGTTAACCCCGTACACGTATGATATAATGGACATTTGTTATTTTCCTTAAATTAAATATTATTTTAAGATATGTATTTATTTGCTCTAAAGTAATTTGATTTCACGTGTTATCTTCCAAACAGATTAACGTGGTAAATAGAAACGCATAAAAGAATGTGGTAACAAAGAGTAATAATATCAGGCTATCACAGGTGACCTATACATAGCCTACCTGAGGAATCTTCATTATACATAATGACGATCTTCAACAGGGAACAAAAAAGGACCTTTTTTGCCTTTTACCTTTTTTGCTTTTTTGTAAAAAAGGTAGGAGTAGAAATTTGGAAAAAGGAGTCCTTTTTTGGTT
>JABASH010005911.1:0-11331 GCA_019776445.1 Tomocerus maximus
ATTAATAATTACTTTCCATCAAATTACATGTTTAAGAATATTTTTATCAAATTTTACACCTCAATATCTGTCAGAAAAGTGGCTTCCATGACCATGAACACGCTTATGGAACCTTTAATGAAATTTCAAAAAAAATTGATGTACAAACTTACTAGTACGTGTATAAGCTCCCCAACTGTACAAACTTACTGTAACATATATACAACAATTTACTACAAGTCCACCTACTACTCCTTTTCATTCACGTACCTACAAGTAAAAAACATTTTATGTCTAGATAAGTAGAATCAGTTAATCAGATCTTTAGTAAATATGCGCATATAGAATACATATTCGGTTATTCATACAAAAATGCCATTATAATAAATTAGAGGCTACATGAATATGGATTCGCCAAAATAGATTAGTTAGCTATAACAAGAATATAGTTACCTTTTGTGGATCATTCTTTTCATATGGTAAAAGCGTAGATACATGGAACATAATTTCGATTCCTCTCCAGTGAGTATACACGGAGTATAGTCCTGTGAGATCGTGAACAGTATCCAAACCTCCTTTGTACTTATCAAAGCCCTTGAGTCGCACTTTCTCCCCGAGAATTTGCATAAAGTCATCAAACATTGGACTTGTCTCATTGTTGTCCAAAATCTCTTCTTCTGTGTATTGCCCTTCTTTCACATAAATTACACCTACTTTCAACTCCGACTTGATGAACACCTGAAAACAGCCATTTATCACAAATAAGCATTAGTTAGCATTACTAAATACCCAAACATTTAGTGCTAAATGAACATTGAAAATCGTTTTATATCTACTTATTTACCTGAATGTCGACAGTCGATACCTCTATGCTAACCAAACAATATATTTTACCATCCTACAACCGAGTTAGTTACACTACAAAGTAAGTAAACTACATACGAGCAGCATTTCCTTTTTCAACTTCCCCTCTTTCCACAAAAATCACGGAGAATATAAATAAATGGCTTAAACCGAGTATGAAAGGGAATTTTTTGTGAAAGCAGAAAAAGGAACATTAATATCCTGACCCTGACTGTATATTGTTATCTTCTGTACAATACTATTAGCATATTTTCACTGTAAAATGTCATCAGTTCTCAGCTTGCTTTTTCGATGCAAACACTCATGCTTTAAAAATCTCTATAAAAACGTTGTAGTTATTAAATCGCCTTTCGAATATGACAGAGATATTTATGAAGCGTGTCTTTATACGCACCCTGTAGTGAATCGTATTCCTAAAGTTATAAGCTTGATACTATTATTATCTTTTTTTCCTTAATGCAATCAGTTCTCGAAGTATTTAACGAATTTCAGTGTCAATGTATTCTTATACTCAAGAAAAAAGAATGTGATATTCCAATACGTTGAAAGAAAACGCTTGCTACACATTTGCAATTCATATTCGTACTCTCGGCAACTTAGAAAAACGAGATTGTCTCCTCTTCATTCCAGTTCGGCTAGCTTCAGTTTCTAACTTTTTTCGAACTTGCACGCAGTAATATAAATGAAAAATTCCTCGGCTAAAACTAAACCAATCTACTCAGTAACGAATCCAAAATAACCAAATTCTTAGGGCGTCAAATTTTTTGGGGATAGGAAGACGAGATAATCAAATAAGTAAAATGAGAGCGTACACAAGTTGATAAAATGCTCACAAAATCTTATATGTTTACGTCAGGTTGCCGTCTATAGGTAAAATACGTATATCATTTATACATAATGTTAATTCAGATTCAGAGCGATACCCATAATAGGCACTTTAGACATCCCTGCTATCAAAGATAAGTGTATACCTATGTGAATTATGTGATAGATAGTTTTCTATTAAAAGTCAGATTGTGAAAAGATATTGTGTTCTGTTATAAGAGGTGGACGGCATACTATAGATAATATATGTGTCCAGGACGCAGCTATTACATGAACGGGCCCTTTGCCAAGGAAAGATATGAAAAAACATGGCGTATTGTCAAGTCGATCTTGAAGGGAATTCCTTAAACACTTTTAGGATTCTCCGTACAAAAACGTCGCTTCGACGAAATTCTATCTGTGATGGAACGAGATGAAACTTTTTGCTAGAAAAGAGAAAACTTTTGTCTTTGGTAATCTGTATCAGTGAAAGTAAAGAGACGAGAGAGGCAATAAGTACTGAAGGAAAATTTACAGAGAAAATATATGGACAATTCAATTAAATTTGACTTTGCATGCATTTATTCCCATATAAAAGACACAATAGCAAAGGCTTAACTGAAGAGTTGACATATACCTGGTCTAGTTTGAGCAGCTCATCCGGAGTGTCTGGAAGTTGCCCTAGGATAAGAGGGGGATTAAGGTTGATTTCTTTTCCCAGGGAACGAACAACTTCTTCACGATTATAGCGATCGGCAAAGACACACGAGGCTGGAATTAGTCCATGAACGGTATAGCTGATTGCACGAACAAGAATCCTGAAAATCCCAGCCAAAATTTTACTACTTTCAGAATAGGGATCACTTCACTTGCTTTATCATACGGTGGAATATTGGAAATTAGATACTTTAGACATCTACGGTAACATAAAACTTTAACCCACAGACAGTATAAAAGTATGCACTCGTTTATTAATATGTTTATAATTCCCATTTTATCGCTAGTTTGACTTTCCACACAAAAAACTTATATTAATCACTTCTCCAATTTTTAATTAAGTTATAGAAAAATGGAGATGAGAGCCGCAGGGACCCTTCTTATACCTACTTTGCCCGAAATGTTCACTCTGCGTATAGTTTGAGTCCATAAAATATAGCATAGGTAATGAAATTGTAAATGCAAAGTACATGTACTTAATATAGGCAACTTGATGCCCCCAAACTGATCAGGAGAGTTGTTACGTAAAATAGCAAGTATGTCACTCCACCTAAAGCTAAATACTTACAAAAAGACAGACGGCACATGCAAAGTACAATTGAATTGATTTAACTTTTCCTGCTATAGAATTTATAATTTACTCAGTCTTAGATCCTCAATCTCCCATTTTCTATATAATATTTTCTAAAGAAGCTTTCTCTCCTCGAGAAAGCTACTTTACATAGCATTAACTTTGCAGATTCAGATTCGTAGTACAATAAGTCTACAAAACTCGGCACCATTCCTTCGCATTCACAACTTTTTTATGCCCATCTCTCTTGAGTTTCGAAATATTAAACCATCAGCCCCAGGTTAATCTAATCTAATAAATCTAATTATTAAATATTTCGATTAAAGCTGGAAATCAAAGGTATTTTACTGCTCAGAAACAGATCGCCAGGGGTTTTTAAGCGCTATTAGTACAATTAAGTAGGACAGGTTCACAAGTTTGAATTTATAATCAATTATTACAACGTCAGAGCACATCCGGTTTACTTTCTCCTGTTAAGGAAATTTTCCGAGCAGGGTAAGTAAGGAATATATAAATTAAAGTCAATGTCAGCAATATGAGGAGAGCTGTAGTTTGTCATGTAAGGACGTAGCTGGAGGTGCTTCTGACTTGGCATGTTCTGATCGATCCATATAATACAACAGGCGAATCACTTACGTCACATATACTACGTTTATATTCTCGACAAATTATATGCCTATGCTTATAGATCTCATCCTAACTCTTCTACTTGTATTATGAGCACACACCTTTCCTGACTTTCATCTGCTATTGAGAATTCTAAGATTATTTTTCTTATGACATCACTCTCGTTAGAGATATATAGTTTACCCTATTTCAAATATTCTTTACATAAAAACAACGAGAGTTTGTTTAGTTTGTACTTATGAAATACTTGACATTCAATTACATTTGATTATAGCTGCTTTATCCTGTAAAGTTAAATACACACTACACAGATTGGGTACTATACATACCTTCTCAGTCATAGCGTCAGTAGTGAATAGACAGAAAACGAAACACCTGTAATCGCCTAAACTTTATATTTATTGCAAAAATCTAGTATACGCATACATATAGTTGTAGTAGTAGTGCCGACTTTCATAGCTGAAAGTCGGCATTCCATATAATTATAATCGTACATAAGTAAATGTATAATGCAGAAGATAAACAGGTGTGTGTGTAAATTATATACATGATATACCTAAGCACAATCTATATACAGACTTGTGAGTGATAAATGTATCCATAAGTGCCTATAAATTCTGAACCCAATACTTCATTTTCTTTAAACTGCTCAAATATTATTATTTCTGTTAGAAGCCTATCGAATGCTCTACTTTCTCAATGCTTATTTAGGAACAATTACACAGCATTTGAAAATTATGCTAACTTACAGAAACAAAAATCAACCGCATAAAAACTCTATACCATCTTTGCCACTCACATTTCGTTATAATAACAAAGAAACGAAATGGTACCAATGAAACGAAAAATCAATAAGCCGATTGTCAGGCAAATGCAATGTCAACATTGGAAGAAGCTAACTGTTAATGAGAAAACGCACTTAAATAATCAACTAATCTTTATCTCCAGAGAAAGTGGATTACAAACTAGTAGTGGAGTTACAAAATATTAACAAAATAGCAATGTAATTGCAATGAATTGTTCTCTACTCGCCTACACTATTTGCTACGGCATACGAATAGGCTTACATAATATATTACAAGATACATTAGTACAGGGTATAGATCCGTTGTTACTATCTATATATACTGAGTTACACCGACTTTGTATATAAAAATGGAGGATTTGCTAGAAAACCGAGAAGAATCATTGCACAGACAGACAGAAATAAAACAGGTATGCACATTCTCTGTTTTCTGTTTTGCTTCCATCCTTTGACCACTGGAATCTATTCCGGGTCTTTTTTGTTGCTACGAATGTAATTCAATTCCAATAATGCACAGGATGATTTAACGATTCCATATTCAACAGTGTAGTCTAGTCTGTTTGAGCATATAGACTAAAGAAGGAAGATCAGATAATAATATTTATGATCTAGATCTACTAACTCGGTTTTCTACTCTAAATTCACTCACAATAAACGAACAGGTTGGGGGAAATGTCACAGTGCTGGGCATTTCAATGGCATGAGACAATCGATATTTTCAGTTCTACGTATATAGTCTTTATATCTGATTTCCTAATACCTCGTTTAATCCTTCCACATCTATGTACTATAAACTCCACTATTCTATTTTATCTTATTACTGCTAGCTAGTATTTCCCGTTGTGCCGAACTTGTCTTGATCTATTTTTCTTTTGTTTTTACTACCTAATTCTGCTAAACCCTTTTATTTTGTCTTAAAATTACTAGATACCAACTACATCGTTCTAGTACTGCACATTTTCAATTGGAATAGTATAGCCAACTTGAAACAATTTACCCACAAATCTTACATATACCGAAGATGTTTTAATTAATTACTCCACCGTTAACGGGGTAATTTAAATCCAGATTATGCTGTTTTTTCGTGTACAATAAATCAATACGCAAATGCAAAGTAGATAACTTCCTCTGCGGTTCCGCCTTTTTAGCAATTTATGATTACCTTACCTTCTATGAATAGTAAATATTTGTGTATGGCAAATGAAACCTAGACAGCACTTCTCCAAGTCCTCTAAAATCCCAATGATCCAGGCTTTAGAAGACCCGTCCTATGATTTTAGGCTATCTTACGTAATTGCAGCATGCACTGCAGATTGCAGAATTGCATTATCTGTACTATAGGCAGATATAGTAATAGTTAATAGTGAGTGTAAATAATTCACGGAGAAAGAAGGAGAAAAAGTAGTTTCCCAACCCCTGTCATTTACCACTCCTGAAGCACATACTTAGGTGCATACTTAACTTCAGCGAAGTCCACATAAGTAACTCCATTAGGATTATAGTGATATGCTAGACCCATTCAACTTCACTATAAGATGTCTACTAGTCTACTAAGGATATACGGACAGTGTGGCACTGGGGAGCCAAGCCAAGCCACATAACAATCTTACAAACCCAAACTGATAAACCAAAGCACTCAACACAATTTCATTGAAGAAACATCCATAATCCAGACAAGAGATTCTATCTACTTTAATCCAGACTCCTCCGTACAATATTACCGCTAGCCTCGATATTACAGACGTTACCCTATGCAATACACATTAGTACTCTATCAAACTGCTCTTAATGTCTACCAAGTGTTGAAAATTGTGCATAAATCATCGGGTGTTGTGGGATCAACAAGGTTTATATCTTTTCTAGGAAACGTATTAGCGTATCACATCGTAACATTTTACAGTTGTCTCAATTTGACGTAAATATTTAGGACGTACGAAACCTAAAATTAGGCAAGTTCCCCAGACCAGTGGGACTCCCAAAAAGCCAAGTCTCCCTATCGAATGGCTGATGGCTATCATAGCATCGCAGTCAAGTCCTCTGTCTGTGGTGACCATTAAGTTTGGTCGGCTCCAAGTCTAGGGTACTTGCGCTCACCCAAGGCACGTGCCCAAGAGCCGACCAATTTCGCAATTAATACGCTGGATGGCTGAAATTGCAATTTTTTGGCTTTACAGATTGCAAAGAAAATAAAATACTATACTCAATCAGCGGAATAGTTATTTTTAAATTATGGGCAAGAGTAATAATATTCAAAATATGCTCCCTGTTATAGAACAATTATATACCTTCACTTCAGATAAAAATTTTCCTGGAGAAACTCATGAAACCATACCAAAAGCTACGACGCTACGACTACCTAATATGAATACCACACATTAGTAGTAGAAAGCCACAATTCCAGCCACATTCCGGTATTAAATAAATTAAGTTTGCACGAGTTAACAAACCCAGTAGTACCTACTAAACCCAATTACGTACAGTGCTAGGTAAGTATTAGACCACTTGCCTCCATTTGGTGTGTGATTTGGCGGACAGCAGATATCGTATGTGTCGGCTGCCGTTACATACGATATCTACTGTCCGCCAAATCACACACCAAATGGAGGACATTCGGCAAGTGGTCTTACGTCTAAATATATTGTTTCATATCATAAGAATATGTGTGTTGCAGGTAATTTACACAGTCCAAGTCCGGTCCGCCCGTATACATATACGGCTTCGGCTGTAAATATATATTGCAAAATATGTACAACTGGACTCTGGACTGCCTAGGGGTATCACGTAATTTGTTCTTCTATAGTTATTTATTTATAAACAAGGAACAGCTAACTTCCTGGGAAGGAAGGCCTTTGTGTTGTTACTGTACTTACAAGTATATTGTCAAAGAGATCTATTTAATTTCGAAATTAAGTAATAATTTCGTTTATACATATCCAGTTAAAAGTAAACTGGTCTTGGTCAATTACCAACTGGTCTTCACGTGAAAGTAAACTGGTTTTGCAAAATTAGTAAACTTATCGAAACTCAAATTCAAGGTGAACATTGGCAGCGTCGTATAGACGTGTCAGAAAATGACATATATAATATTCACTACGCTGTACTAGGAGTACTTTTGTCTTCCTGGTTAAAACTCAAACATTGACATTCCAAAAAATGTTTGTTTTCATTGTGTCTTAAAACGAGTAGTAGGTGGTAGGTGCCTTATAAAGCAATGTTGGGACACGATGCCCGGCTTCAATTTCTTGTCTCATTAGCAAAAGTTTATTCAGAAAAATATGCAGAGAAATTATTAGCTTCGTTCAGAATCAGAGCATAAATTCTATACATGTACCCTTATTTCATGTAGATGCCTGGTTGTTTTAACCAGGCAGATTAATAGAAACTATACGTATCATAAATAAATTATAAGTAAAACGAAGTTCTAACTTGACTCAAATATATATTTCCATTATCTGTATGAGTTTGTGTTACTTGGGGTTTAATTTAGTAGTGCTATACATAGGTGGGTATAATACATTAACTTATTTGAAATATTTATCCATAAATGTACAGCAAAGCCTAGTGAATATAAACATTATCTGACACGTCTATACGGCGCTGGCGTCCTAGGCAGTCCGGTTGTACTTATTTTGCAATATGTTATGTTGTAGTCTGAGAGAGATATCCGCAGCAGAGGGATATCATGATGACCGAGCTAGGCAGACTAGCGATACTGGGATATACCTAGTCGCTAGCGACCCCGAACTATAAGGTTTTAGTCTGGGAGATGTCATTTCTCCTGACCAAGCAAATGCATCTGTATGACCGTATTATAATGTATAAGTGCCATACACATACACATCACAAAACTTCACATTTTTTATTTATTGACATCATTTTCCGTAACATTGGCAGATATATTAAGTATTGCACTTTTCGTATCAGTCAGAATATTATTATAAAATTATAAGTCAATTTTATGATTACGTAATCTTATTTATTGAGATTGATTCAAGTGTAAACGCATGTATTTCTAACCTTTTGACCTTAATTATCAACATTTTGCAACTGGCATTTAGCACCACAAGGTATACCATTCTTTTTGCACTGACATTTTTTACTTTCACAACCATTCTTGCATTTAGAAAAGATTGAGAGCAGTACGATGTTACAGACAAGTGACAAAGTAAAATTAAATGGAATTGGCTACAAATACAAATGTACTTCAGCTTATAGCATTTCACAATTTCACATCTGCTCAAACTGAAACTTGAAGACTTTGTTATGTCAGATTGTGAGATAGACCTCATGAAGTTTTGTGATGTGTATGGCACTTATACATTATTATTATTACGTCATCATACGGTCATGTAGATCCATTTGCTTGGTCAGAAGAGATGACTCTCCCAGACTGAAACCTTATGGATCGGGGCCGCTAGCGACTATGGATATCCCAGTATCGCCAGTCTGCCTAGCTGGGTCATTCATGATATCCCTCTACTGCGGATATCTCTCCCGGACTACAACATATACACAGCCGAAGCCGTATGTATACGGGCGGACTGTGTAAATTACCTGCAACATGTGCACTATACAACACGCTAACTATTTTTATAATTTTCCTCGCAAATCTACTTTCAGTAGAGGAAATGAAGATACGTTAGACGTTAACCTAAAAAGATGTTAGTTTATTTAGTATGGTACAGATTTTACAGATACTGCAGTACATTATAGTAGATATACTTATCGTAGTTTAGTAGCAGGCTGCTACTACGTATTGTACGTATGAAAACATATGACAAAAGAGAGCAGAGGATGTGATAAGACTTTTTGATAGAGTCAACTCACTCAGCCAACTTCTATTGTGTCTCAAGGAATGAAGTTTTCCTTCTTTTACAAGAAACAAAACTATTGTAGTGTGTCAAGAAAGTAGAGTGGACAGAATAAACAGAGTGAAAATACAAAGAAATAGGAAAACGAGTACAACTGGAGTATCAGAAAATAGTAATCTGATTCCCCATCCCTCTTCTGTTTTTAACAACTGTCTCGATGCTCTGAAATAACTTTTAGGCACTAAAAATATTTTACAAATTTTCAAACCACCTCCCAGAGTAATCTATTTGGAAGAGAGTGTCTTGTCCTTGTCACCTTCACCTGTCTTATCATGTCATGCCCTTCTATACTCATGATGTACAATGACAGTGACAGTCCACACACATCC
This sequence comes from Tomocerus maximus, assembly GCA_019776445.1. NCBI lineage: Eukaryota > Metazoa > Arthropoda > Collembola > Entomobryomorpha > Tomoceridae > Tomocerus > Tomocerus maximus. The sequence goes on from JABASH010005911.1 coordinate 9,568, forward strand.
TATAATATAATAACAATTGTGTTACCTATGGGAAAAGTTTTGTTTTTATATACGTTAAGTACCACTAACTGTGCTAACAGTAGACATGTAGACACTATTTATGACTTACACTATACTATAGCCTATTCTATGATATGACAATGTCGCCAGTTCAATAAGAGATATATCCTATGTTGGGTATGGTCTGTGTACGCGGCTAAAATAACAAAATATTTATAGTATTTTCTTACCTGAACTGATCTCGCCCGTTGAGAGTTTCCTGTTTCAAAGAGAGAATAACAGGACCCAGATCCTCATCATTCGTGAAATAATTCCAATGCTCCGTCCCGAAAAAATATTTCTCGTATGTTTCCTGCTCTACTGACGTCAGTTCAAACCCTCCATTCTTTTCCCATTGTTCTTCTATTGACGTTCTTGAAGGCTCGCAAATTCGAGGGAAACGATCTTCTTCTTCCGATACCTACACAAAACGCAAATATATATTACCTATTCATCTCTCCGACAAAAACGCTTATATCTAAGTGACACGGCAATTTTCGTTTCCAGGTTTTTGTCAATTTGCTAACACACTTAACCTAGACCAAAGTCATGTACGAATTCCAAGAAGCCATATCCTGGCACTTTTCCAAACCTAAATTGTTATCATAACCAGCATATGAAGGTCTCTAATAAATCACTATTCTTTAAATAATATAGCGGGACTGCCTTTGCAATGCTAAAAATGAAAATACGAGTAACTGAGGCATATCTGCAAGACCTGGAGCAATTAGTAGGGGGAAAATCCCCCTTTCATTTACAGTAAATACACTTTACTTAGTACATTTAATATTCTGATCTGATTACTTATAAAATAGTTAACATTTATAATCAATATGTTTTTTCATATTTCGTATACTTATATATGGTATACTGAATGAAAAGCAAATACTGTGTGACCCAAAACAGGACCCATTGCTCCACATTATTTGGCAACAAAAGTAAACTCCAGTAAATTAACACTTACTCTTTTATGTAATGTAATATACTTTGAACACAATTTTGGTGTGTTTTCAATCTAAATTGGTACTTGTCGTACGGCATAGTACTACCTGCCAAGTAATGTACATCAGTATTAATCATATCAGTACGTAAGAGTTAACAAATTAACGCACATCACAATAGAATTGAATTGCTATCATGCTTGCCACGCAAAAGCCTGTTGAGTGTTGAAAATTATAATAGAAAGGAATCACCTAAAGGCAAAAGCAAAAGAAAAGTTTTGCCTTTGCGTTTAATGAGCACAAAGGAAAACATCACAGGTCTTCTTTCCATCTGCACTGCGTAGTTATTAATTACAGATATAATACCTATAGCAAGTCTACCATATCTGCTGATACATCAAAAAGACTAGCATTTTCCTTTCTGATTTTTAATTTTCGAAACAGAACTCAATAAAAATATGCTTATAACCTATGTTGCAAATTTTGTCTTTTCGGAATGATGGTCATTTAATTTCCGTAGCAGCCACCATTTAGAAGCTAGAGAACTTAGACTATTTAGAGTACTATGAACATTTAAGCAAAGGTACTGTGTAGGGCTGTACCACTTTAATGGTTCAGTAATCCTCACCAAATTCCTTCGTGTAAGTCTGTACACTCAGTAAAGTTGTTCCGGGAGTCACTGCAAGTAAGCCCTCGCGGCTTGAGCGGTAGTGTGGCTGTACTGTCAATACTAGATGTCATACTCTCCCCCTAACACACACACACACACACACACACACACACA
>JABASH010005912.1:0-11328 GCA_019776445.1 Tomocerus maximus
CAGATGTCTTAGTCTCAAAATTTTTTCGCTAGACTACAATGCCCAAAATATTGTTGGCTTTTCATTGAGGTATCACTTATCTTCGTAGCTATCGTGGAACTTGAGAAAAACCGTCAGGAGTCAGGAACGAGCCGAGTCGAGGCAAAAGAATACATATAAATAAATCCGGATTTGTAATTACAAGCAAGCTTCCCTTTCCCCGCAATCAAGAACCTTAAAGATGCAATTTAAAAGATCGAGAATTAAAATTAGAACTAAAACACTTCTTCCTCATTGATCTTTTAAAATTCAATGGTCATAAAAATGTTGTTTCCTCAAATTGCATATTATGATGTGCCCAAAGAAAATATTGAAAGTTATTTCCGTGGATATTATGTGATAGACGTTTGAGATTTTTGTTCTGCCCTTCAACTTATTGCATGGATTGGATGGCTGCATGAGTTAGCCTTAAAGTTAGCTGCATTAGTTAGCTTTAAAGCTAGCTGAATTAGTTAGCCTTGAGAACAAAATCGGTGAGGAGCAAGAGGGTGGGGTAGTCGGAAAGGGTGTTGGAGTTAAGATTGGTTTCTTTGCCCAGAAGTAATTGTAGTTTATTTTTCATCTCGACGGTCATAAGCGAGTCCATGCCCATATCAATAAATGTTTGGTTCTCCTCAACACTCTCTGCACTATTCAGCTTCAAAACCTGCCTGACTAGCACCTCAATTTGAGATTGAATATAAATGCGGCGTTGTCTTCGGTCATTGACCGGAATTCTTTCCAAAACGTGTCTGTGTCCACAACTGTACATTTCGTAGAATCAGAAAATGCCGACGGATTATCCTCATTAGAGGAAATCTCTTCAAGATAAGTTTTAGCGTGAGGGAAGACCGCCGTATAGCCTGAAGAGGCAAGCTCGACGACCGTAGCCCGCACATTTTGAGAATTCAGTAAAAACTTAAATGCAGAAATTGCGGAAGACGGAGAGAATGGTTGGACACCGAATGCTCCTTCGCTGCCAATTACCGTTTTGCTGGCGGCGCCTACCTCGGACCACGCTCCCCAGTTTACACTGGAGGCTACCAACCCCAAAGAATTTCTGTAATGAGCTAGAGAATCCAAGAAGAAATTGGCAGCTGAATGGTTGCTTTGCCCCATGGGGGACAAAGTCGCGGCAACGGAAGAAAACATAACGAAGCATTCCAAATTATAAGACTTTGTAAGGTTGTGGAGATTCCAAGCTCCATTTACTTTTGGGTTGAAGACAGTTTCAAATTTGGACAAGGTTTGGTTTGGGATTATTCCGTCAGAGAGCGTACCTGCTGCATGCATAATTCCCCTCAGAGGGGGTAACCCATATTTGCTGTCTTGCAATGCTTTTAAAAGTTTCTCGCACTGAGGAAAACTTCCCACGTCAAATTGCAAGGACAGGACATTAATGCCGAGGTCAGCTAAGGCGGCCAGGACGCCCGTTGCGTACTCATTTGGCGGATTTCTGTTCACTAGGACGATATGTTTTGCCCCTTGCTCTGCCATGAACTTGGTGACCTCCAGACCTATGCCGCCCAGTCCGCCTGTAATGAGGTAGCTGCTCTCGTCATTGAACAGTTTATTCGAATACTCCACTCTTGAGTCAACCACACTGATCTTCGGAGTGGTCAGAACAATTTTGCCAATATGTCGCGCCTTTTGTAAAAACATTAGTGCCTCCCGACACTGAGAAGTGTGGAAGCGTGTGTAGGGCAGAGGTTTGAAGTTGCCCTGTTCACAAAGAGTGGCCATCTTGGACGTCATTTCTCCGATGACACTGTCATCCACCTGTTCCAAATCTATCACCGAATATTTTACATCCGGTCTCAAAGCGGCTACTTCCTGTGGCTGCCAAATTGCAACTTTCCCCATTTCCACAAATCTGGCGTTTTTGTTACAAACCCCAAGAGTGGTTTCCTTGAAGTTGGTACTTGTCAATGAATTGAGAACCACGTCAACACCTGTCCCATTAGCTAACTTTCGTATTTCATTTCCGTATTCAGTATTCCGGGAGTGAAAAACATGATCCACTCCCAAAGAGCGAAGGTATTCCCTTTTCCGCCGACTTCCTGCCGTTGCAATGATTTTTGCCCCAATAAATTTTGCAATTTGAATGGCACACAAACCAACTCCACCTGAAGCAACATGTATCAAAACCGTTTCTTCAGATTTTAAATCGGCTACACGTACGAGACAGTAATAGGCAGTGAGAAAGACAGTGGGCAACGCTGCTGCCTCGTTGAAAGTGATACGTTTTGGTTTTATGGCAACAGATGAGCAAGGTGCGTAGGTATGACTGGAAATGGCTCCAGAAAATGTCATTCCGAAAACGGCGTCTCCGACTTTCAAGTTGGTAACTTGTTTACCTATGGAAGACACCGTTCCAGAGAAGTCCGTCCCTATTGTATTGGCCTTCGTGTAATATCCTTCTGGACGCAAAATGACCATGACATCTCTGAAATTGAGACTCGTCGCCTGAACAGCGATTTCTACTTCATCGTCTGCTAACGATTTCGTAGCATAACTCACGAACTGCAAGTCTTGGATTGCGCGTGTATTCGGAAGCAAGATATTGTACCTGTCGGCATTCGGAAGTCTCAATTCCACAGAAGCGGGTTCAAGATTTGTCAACCGAAGGACGTGTCGCTTACTTTTTCGAAATGCAATTTGGTAATCCAAGCCATCACTGGACCAAATTTCTGAACATAATTCATGAACAGTGCTTAAAGAACTCGTTTCGTCAGGATCGATATCAATAGAAAGAATTGTCCAATTTGGATTTTCATTTTTAAGCGTTTTCACGAAACCCCACATAGCAGCTGAAAAGGGACTGGAAGGAGTCTGGTCGTCTATGTACACACCCCCGCGAGTCACTGCTACAATTTTCGGCGGAACTTTAAGGTTGGCATTCAAGACGCTTTGCGTGATAGCTAAAATTGTACTGATGCTACAAGTCCACTCCTCGCTACGTTCATCTACAAAATAAATGACGCCTTCTAATCCCTCGCCAGTCTCCATCAACTTATTAATCTTATTTTTGAAATTCAATTGTACTGCATTTTCTGTCATGCACTCTGCCTTCCTCCCGACTGACTCCAATATCTGAGAAAATAATTTAGAGAGGTCATTCTCTTGTGAAACTACAATCCAACGCTTTTTTGTGGTCAATGCAACATTCTGTTGATCTTGAGCTAGAATATCAGATGCCTGACCAACCACAACACCGCACCTCTCGTTTGAAGTCAGAAATACAGACGTGGAATCAAAACCGTTGTCTTTTAGCAATTTTGTCCAAGAATTGTGTCCGATCAAAACGTGACGCGGTCGAAGTTCATAATCTTTCATACGCCAGTATCCTTCCAAAACCCCGAATATGACATCGTGTGTTCTCAGAGGCTTCAGAGTCTCGTAGATCACGAAGTGCCCTAATGAACGCAAAAGCATTCTTGAATTTCTCACCGTTTCGTTGAGATTCTCAGTTGCGTGCAAGACATTCGACGCGATAATGATGTCATAATGCAAGGGAGGAAAGCCCTGAGACAGCGGCTCCTTTTCGATATTCAGCACTCTGAATTGGATGCTTTTTGAAAACTTTTCAAACTTCTCTTTTGCAAAAGAGAGCAGTGCTGGTGAAATGTCTGTGTATGTGTAGTGGTAGCGGACAGACATTTCTTCCAGGGCAGAAAATATATAAGAGGAAGTGCCACCTGTGCCTGCGCCTATCTCCAAAATACGAACTATAGGCAAATTGCTGATGTCGTAATTTTTAACAATCTCAGAAATTGCAGATTTGAGATAACTGACGACAGTTAAGTAGCCCCGCAGCATTGGTGGCGAATTCATGTACAGTTTTTCTGCAGATGGGGAATTTTTATCTTCTGGAAATAGAATCTCAAGAGCTGACTGCTGACCTTTTAAAATTGAAGCTAAATTTTTGCCACTTAGTTTCTGAAGACTTACGTCCGCAGAATAATGACTGAAAGAAGAATAGACTAATTTTTCTAAAGTATCAATCTCAGAGGCAATTAGCTCCAGAGTGGGGATCGAGCTAACTACAATTTCCCACACAGAACCCTCTTGAAGAGATTTTTTGCTTTTACACCGCAAAATTTTCTCTTCTTCTAAAATTTCCAAGAAACGCTGAAAGAGTCCGTGGTGGTGCTTCAGGATTTTACATTTCCCGAGAAATTCTGCGGAATTAATGACCTCATTTAACTCAGGCTGCCATCCCAGCTCCAGAAATGCTTGAAGGATGTACAGGAAACAAAGTCGGTCCATTGCTGCATCTCCTTCTGCATCCAAATCAGCTTGAGATTTTGTTTTAGCCATATGATCGACAATGTTAGCTGCTATGTTTTCGGAGGATGATGAAAAGTCAGCTCTGAGCGTCAAGGGTACCTGCTGACTCCTCCACAATTCCTTGTACAACCCAGGAAGCCTGATTTTTTCCAGGCTAAGAGATCTGAGAAAAGATTCGACGGATGTCTTTACCACGGAAATGCCTTCCATAATGACCAACAACTCCCCGTCCTCATTGTACAGATATATTTCATTTTGTCCTATCTCTTTTGCTGAATTCAATTTTGCATAAATGTAAACAGAATTTGAACAGTTCCTTGCAAGCCACACAAACCTCTGAACTCCCACTGGGAGATATAAGTCCGTGATTTCATTCATTCCGAATGCAAATAATTGAACCATTGCATCGGAAAGGACGGGATGACATAAATATTCAGAAATTTTGTCGATACTTTGGGAAAGAGGAACTTGAGCTAAAATATTATTTTCATTCCTCCAAATATGACGGATACTTTGGAAGGTTGTTCCAAAAGTGAGTCCCACCTCCGGAAACTTGGAGTACATGGTGTCTGTCAAGTAACTTTGACAACTCCATTTAATCTCTTGTAAATCAATTTTCTGGACGCTTTGCGGGAACAAAGATGCACATGGGGAGAATCTCCCGACAGCATGGCGTTTCCAACGGCGGATTCCATCCTCTCCTGTGCTCTGTTTATTCACGGATACTTGGAAACCACTGAAATTCGTATCATTCATTGTCGTTACTAATGTTTGAATGTGACACGGTTTGTCCTGTTCTAATTCAAGCGCAGATTCTACTTTAAAATTTTCTACCAGCAATGGAATCAAAGGTTCGGAGAAAACATCGCTACTTCCCAGTAAAGAAGCATGTCCAGCCGCCATGACCATTTCCAGCATCCCAGTACAGGGAACAATGATTTTATTGGCCACCTGATGATCGGCCAAATAAACTAATGTCTCCAAGTCTAGGCTGTGCTGATAGACATGGTCCTGGGAGACAAGAGGGATTTTTCTACCTATGAGAGGATGAAGAAGAGAGCCATTGCAGGCCACCGACCAATCCTCTGCTTTCGACTCAAACCAATACAACTGTCTCTGGAAGGGGTAAGTGGGCAGAGCGATTTTGTTTCGCCGATAATAGAAATCATATGATTTCCAATCGATTTCTCCTCCATTCGTGTAGATGTGAGAAATAGATGTTAGCAGAGTTGTCCAGTTACTCTCTTTCTTCTTGATTGATGGAAGCAACTGAGTGTTTTTGGAAATACCGATTGAACTCAAATTCTCCATGGTCAACGCTAGAAGGACAGGCTGGGGACCCACCTCGATGAACACATTGCAGTTCTCTCTTTCAGCCGTTTTGATTGCACCGACAAAGTCGACACTGTACCTGCAATGGTCAACCCAGTACTGAGCATTTACACCGCCCTGTGCTAGTAATGACCCCGTCATGCCTGAAATGAACTGACAACAGGAATTTTTATGGTTCAGTGTGGCGGCTATGCTGAGGTACTCTGGAAGAATGACCTGCATATCCCGCGAGTGATAGGCGTGGGTGGCTGCCAGGATATGCGTCTTCATTCCTCGGCCCTTGCAAATAGCTTTGAATTTTTCTAAAGTGTCCGCCTTAGCAGAGAGAACGACTTGTTCGGCAGAATTGATGCAGGCGACATCGATCCAGCCGTTGTCAGGATCTTTACTGAATTCATCAAGCATGACCTTCATCTCTTCGAAACTTGTTTTGCAAGCCATCATTCCACCGTGTGGAAGATTGTCAATTAATCGTGTCCGGACGTAAACCAGTTTTAAAACCTCCTCGATTGTGAGAATTTCAGCAGCAACCGCTGCCGCGAATTCTCCTAAACTGTGACCGAGGACCACATCTGGCTGAACTCCAAAACTCTTCCATAATTGGAGCAAACTGTACTCAATGCAAAATATGGCTGTTTGACTGTACAGTGAATCATTTAGAGTTTTCCCTTCGGCCCCTGCGCTTTCGGCCTTCCCCCACATTACGTCTAACAGGGAAATTCCTAAATATTGTTTGAGAATGTGGGCGCAATAGTCCATGGAGTCTCTAAATACTGGGTGGGTGTCGTAAAATTCTTTCCCCATCCCTTCGTATTGAGAACCTTGTCCGGGGAACAGAAACATTATTTTTTGTTTCTCTTCTCTGATTTTTACTTTAGCATACGCTTTCCCCTTTAATTTTTGCAATATTGCATCGGAAGATGAGCCAAGGATTGCGGCCCGATAATTAAAATGGGCTCTACCAACATTCGTTGTGAATGCCATATCCTCAATCAACACCTCTGGATTATCCTTTAAGTACTCTTCATATTTATGTGCCAAGTCATCAAGAGCCGTTTCTGTTTTTGCGGACAAAGTCAAAATATGCTTGGGACGAACGTAGGAGTCTTTACTTTTATTTCTCTCAGGCCCAGGGGTGCCTGGCTCTTCAAGAATGACATGAACATTAGTCCCACTGATACCAAAAGAACTGACCCCTGCAAGTAAGGGCTTCCCGTTCCTACTCTTCCAATCTACAGGGGACAATGGGATCTCAGCTGGTATCGAATCCAAATCAATTAAAGGGTTCAAAACGTTTAAATTGCGATGGGGTGGTATGATCTTTTTATTCATGGCTAAGATGACTTTTATTAGTCCGGCGACGCCCGCCGCAGATTCTGCATGACCAATGTTAGTTTTGACCGAACCTATCAGTAATTTCTCCTTTCTATTTGAGCCGTAGCCTGCGGCTATTGCCGAAATCTCCGTTGGGTCCCCTTTCTTAGTGCCTGTGCCATGAGCTTCCACATAGCTTACATCCAAAGGAGAAACACCCGAATATTCTAAGGCCCGGACAATAGACAACTGCTGACTTTCCTTGCTGGGAGTACCGAAACTGCTCGAAGTTCCTTCCTGGGAAATTGCCGACCCACGAATGACAGCCATGACTCTATCCTTGTCTCGAATGGCATGTGACAACTTTTTCAACACCAGCAGGCCGCACCCTTCAGCCCTGCCAAATCCGTCCGCAGACTCGTCGAACGTTTTGCACCTGCCATCCTCGGCCAAAACGTGGGAGGCAAACATCGTATCTCGTGTGAATGGTCTGACCAAAAGATTTACCCCGCCGGCCAAAGCCAAAGTGGAATCTCCTCTACGTAAGCTTTCGCATGCCAGATGGACGCTGACCATAGAGGAAGAGCATCCGGACTCCGTGGCAATATTTGGCCCATTCAGCCCGAAGTTGAAGGATATTCGCGCAGACGAAGCCGCGTGAGAATTTCCCAGATATGTTCGTTGAAACTCATCGCTAAAATTATTCGCTTTCATCATCAATTTCTCGTAGTCATGTCTCCAAATTCCAGTGAAAACGCCTGTCTCAGAACCTTTTAATTCGCTAGGATTTATTCCTGCATTTTCTAACGCTTCCCATGCTACCTCTAGCAGCATACGCTGTTGCGGATCCATGTATTGCGCCTCTCGGGGACTTATCCCAAAAAATTTACCGTCAAATGTATCCACAGAGCATTTTAGAAAACCAGCCTGAGTGCCAACAAACTCATTTTCTTTTGGATTCCATCTTGTTTCTGGAACTGTGCAAATCGCATCTTCTCCCCTTAGCATGAGATCCCAAAACTCATCTGGGTTGTTTGCCCCCGGAAACCTGCAGCTCATTCCCACAACAGCTATGGAACTCTCAAGAATCCTTTTTGGTGAAGTCCCGGAATCATTAACGCCATTTATACGCCCGTTCTCGCCTTCATAAAACTTCTGTTGGTTTTTTATAAAGGTCATGTAGTCCTATTAAGAGAAATTAAGATTTATTGTTTGAATAACAGCTGAGAACTCAAAATATGCAAAAAATCAACAATTCATAGGTCTCGGCTTTTAGCAAAATGCTATTTACTTATTTAAATTGAGTATAGCATAATAACATTAATAATTCTTACGTTCCGGTGCGATATTTGTGGCATAACGTGCTTGTAAAATATATCTCGCCATGTTTGAAGAAATTTCTATATAAAAACGTTTTGCTTATATTATAGTATTTTAAGATATGATGATGCATAATTTTTTATTTCTCTGTCTGTGTACCTCCATTCCAGAGTTGTGGCTGTTGTTTTCCATGTTGTCATATGGTAGGGAAGGATTAGGACTGCGCAGTTTCAATATCTGGAATTTCTCATGAAACCTAAATCACGATTGTGCCACAATTAGTTTCATTCTTTCCAATCAAATAATTATAATGGCTAACTCCAACAACAAATTTCTAGTTAAGAAATTGATAGTATACATTAGTAACATTAGGCATGCATTAAAACATCCTTCTTTCATATTTTCTTAACAACATATCTTGCAAGCAATCATAGGAATGCATAGTTATAATAGAACGCAAGAGTTATGATTAGCGTTATCATTCCGTACGCACTAGACTAGTGACCAGGCACTAGTGTATAGATATGTATTAAATAGGTATCAGAAAATCAGAATATGTACTAAGAGTGCGTGGCGTGCGAGAACACACTTCGGTATGAAAATGATATTTTTAGCGTCAAAAAGTGGAATTTACTGCAGGGCAGGGTGGGGAAATGTTTTCTTTTTCACATAAAAGTCTCAAAAGCAAAATTATTTTAAAACACATTTATTAAATTTTAGCCAGATGAAAAATTAGAATCAGATATAAAGTTCGCTAGCTAAAAATCGGTTTATAACTTTCTTCAAATATGCTAAATATATACTTCAAATAAAAAATGAAATGGGAAAAGTTTAGGCAACTAAAATTTATCTAGACGATTTGACAACTCACTCAGGGTTGGCAGTGAGCACACATTCTCGAACCGGTTTTTTTGTAAACCATTTTAGATTTGAAGTTAAAGAAGAAATGTGGCCCCATTTGGCCACACTTATCGATTCAATAATTGACCTAAAACTGCATTAAGATTAAGGACAACAACTCAAGTACAATAAATGGTTCTTACACAGTGAAGCAATCTTTTTTTCCAATTACGGTAACATAATCGTGTAAGAGAGGATTTCCAAGCTCTTTCCGATTGATCCATTTTTCCAAAATTGTGTACTCAGAATTCAGCCCACCTATTCAAATACAAATTCCAGCAGTTCAGTTAGGCAGCCAAAATAAATAAATAATTTTTTTTGATGACAATTAATAATAATAAAAAAATCAATCATGGTGCTTTCTTGCTGACTAGCAATTGAAAGGCTAAGAGGCGATATGATACACGATTTTCATAATAAGTTCTGTTGAAAAACACAAACGATTAAAAGCAATATAAGGGAACGGCATTTTCTGCTTTTAAGTCACAGACTTCGGAGACACGATAAGCAAAAATAGGTGTTCTTATTCCTGTCAATAACACTACATTATAAATGCTTTACCATTCTCCTGGGAATGTTGGCTAGCAATGGTCATCACATCTCTCCATAAAACAATCGAGGGCTCAAATAGGAACAAAGAGAGTACTTTGTTGTCGTAATAGATTTTCGGAGCTTGTTCCTCAAACAATTCGTCGCAGTGTTTAACCACCTAGAAAGTTCATTTCGTTTGTCAATAATGGCTTTTATAAGGAAAGTAGAATGAAATGCTTTATTATCGCCAGTTACCAATGTTGTTGGATCAATGTAAACACATTTTGAACAGAATGTGAGTCTCAGCATCTGCATCTTAGTGTAAATATCCATAGGTACTGAGCTGTCTTTGTTTTCTTCACACAAAGCCACATAATCAAACTTGTTTTCCAGAATGTTGCTAAAGCAAAAAATGGGGTCAAAATCAGTGGACGATGAACCAATTTTTAGAACGTATTACAACCATTCTGACATGATTAAGAAACGATTGTACCTTCCAAAAATACAATCGCAACACTAACACCCAAAATAGGCATGTGCACGTCCCAAACAATATTTTGCCAAAATGAAATCTCCCCACATGAGAAAGTAAAATACTAAATATCTCCTATGCAACCACTAACCACATTAACCTTTCTGATAAAGGAGAGAAACCATTTTAACCAGTTAATTATCCTTGGATATAGCTAAAATAAAAGGAGACTTCAACGAGTTGGCTAATTATCTATTTGGCAATTTTAGCTAGTAAATATTATAAATGTTATTGAAGGAGACTATTGACTGTAGTGTAGGGGTTAAAATGTAATAGGGAGCTTGTAATTTCTTTTGGCCACATACATCGTTAAGGTATCGTTTGGATCAAGGAACGTAGACTGTAAGGAACAAAAAAGCAATACCTTTTTTGTATAAAAGGTAAAGTGGCAACCTTTTTTTAAAAAAGGTACCTTTTTACCTGTTTTGCTTTTTTGCTATCCTTGGTATTTACACTGTTGTCATTGTTTTATTACCAGGTGTATCCGTAGATTGGGTCAAGACTAAACCAGAAGTGGGGGAAGTCATTTACAAAAATCACCATGGGAAATGAAGAGTCCCAAATTCCTGTGTGTGATCTTAGTTTTGAGCAGCTTTTGGCAATTACTGCGGATGTGCCTGGTAATAAAACCTGACAGCATAGCAGTGCAGTCTACGCTTGACGTTCGTTAGGATGTAATTTCTAAGGGAAATATTGGCGTACTGAAATATTTTAACTCCATTAAGGATTATGTAGATAAGATATCTATTTACGTTCCTAACAATCAATTCTTTAGGTTAGTAGACTGACTGGATTCTGAAAATATTGTGCTTGGGTATGTTTAGCCTTAGCCATTAGTATATGGAAACTCGGTTTGTATCGAAACATTCTGGGGCGTTTAAAACTTAAAAGTTTTCATATGCATATCAAGGTGTCAAAGCATTATGAATGTGGGTCAATGAAATCAATTTTCAATAGAATTCAATGTGCAGAATCTTACAAAAGTAATATTAAATGCCAACATTAAGAGACTTTTGAATAACATTGTTTTAAACAGATAGATTATCAATGTTATGTTTTAACAAATAAGTAGTACAGATATAATTTATTAT
>JABASH010005913.1:0-11328 GCA_019776445.1 Tomocerus maximus
GGTATAATACCTTGGTTACAAAATATAATTGTATTGTAGCCAAGGTATTATACCACCCTACGACGAGCGTTTATGTCGCATCGTGTCCACAAGGAAAATGAGCAGAGTATACGTCATTTGTAGCTGGTATTTAAAAGTTTTACATCTTCCATGCATCTGACTGCCTAAAAACATGTGGTAAATGTCTAAGTGAAGTGTGGCAAGGAACAAGACACTAGCCCCATTATTTTTCTGTTCAGTTACAGTTAAATAATATATTGGGTAACTTACAGAACTACATGAATAACGATTAGCGATAGCACGCCACGATTTGTAAAAGCATATAAAAGATTATCTTTGATATTATTTCTGTACTAGAGTTATTACCCACAAATGGAACAGGATGTAATTTATATCGTATTTAGGCGTGTGCTAGCTGTCCTGTCGTGTTATCTCAAATCTCAAACTCTGCAAAGGTATGAATTAGTTTCATGCTTTTGTATCAGAAGAGGTGTGCATCAATACACACGACAGACAGTAATAGAATGCAATAGGCTATCAAATGATAATGTGAACTGCCATTGTTTCATGTCATGTTTAACCGAAACTGCCAAAAGTACTTATGTATTCCAAGCTATTACTGCACACTTAAAACTTAAACTACTGGTTGTCTCCCTTACCTTTTGTGCCGCAAGAATAAATTGCGTGATGGTTTTCCCTAGTCCATTCTCACGAAACTCATGAATATTTCAGCCCACTAGGGTAAGTATAGTAAAAGCACTCATCCCTATGGATTCAATTGGACGGCTGAATTTTTAAGCTGAAAAAGACTTCTAACTACGTAGGCAGCTTCTGGAACACTATTACTGTCTACAATCCTAGTAGAATGTTATGTTACAGACAGTTTTGTCAATAATTTTTAGAAAAGGTTTGAGAGATATGTAAATAATGAAACCTACAAACGAGATACACTCCAAAACTAAATAAAATTTCTCAAAAGGCATATCTGATGAGTTGAACAGGAGTATCCTTTTTGTTCACATACTTTAACTACAATATTAGTATTACGTAAAACGGACTACTCCCCTTATATCATATCTGTAAGAACTTTATGATTCACAGTTGTGCTACACATACATAATATTATTAGATACGCTATATTTATGAGATGAAACGTGCAGTGTGTGCTGTTGTATTGCTTGAAAAATACATTGATAGAATATCATAATGTGGCACTTAGATGTGCTTCAACTCATGAAAACGGAAGTTGTGGTAAACATTTTGAAAGTTGTTTATCTTTATTGATTCTTTAGTAAAGACATGTTAATCAGCGTTTTCTAGCTATGGGCACTGTTTGGAACAGTGTTGACATTATAATATATCCGGTGATTCTATAGTTATACCTTTAAGCTGCTTCTACCCGTGATACGCTTCCGTAAGCACTTTGCGGCCCTATTACAATTTTGTTAGTTATATTTACTCTATTATGTACATCATAAGAGATTTTCCCACAGTCTATAGTTTTGTATTTTGTATGTACTCTACTCTAAATTCAGGCAACCAGATTTACATATACAAGGATGGTACATACAATATTATCGTTAATAATACAATTTTGGTGTTAACATACATAAATGTTAACAATACTAGTATTGTAGTAATGAGGTTTCTAAGATTTTATTTCTCTAATAAAGTAAACTATGTATACACTTGTATATTAATCATAGACCTTTTGTGTAAAGTGACTACATTACAGTACATAGCTCTTTGAATTTTGTATTAAGCATTATTGTTCTTTCCTACAGGTCAGCGTTAGATTGAGATGTGTACAGTCTATTGTTGGCAATAGAAATGTTTGCACTATATCCTATACTCTATACAAATATTTACTTATGGACAGTCTGGAATTCGCTACATGGTTCGTGTCTAATAATACCAAATATTTACTTTATCCACAACTTCCTCTATGATTTACAATGCCTTATGAATCCTTACAAAGCAGCGCCACGTCAACATTTTTACAGTTACTTAATTGTTCTGTATTGTACTAAATATCAATATGTATGAATTATTCATTTGTCTATAGTACATAGAAAAGCACCACAGTCATCCACACAGTGAATTGTTTTCTTTAGTTTTGTGTGCACATAAATTCTCATTTGCTTCCAGTATTTGATCCTACAGGTTTTCTTTGATGCAGGCATGCATGTATAAAAGCATAATAATTTAGGATTTGTTGATTCAGTTACAAATATTCTGGTAATCCTATACTGCGATAATATTTCTAGTCTTCAATTACCTGCTATCTATGGTATTTGCATGCATACATTGTTTGACAGCTAAGCTTACTTCGAAATGTGGAAGCTTCAATTTATTAGTAACTTTGTTATATTAGTACTATTTACTACATTGGTATTCTTTAAACAAAAAAGAAATTGTTGCATCTTCTATGACTTTCAAATATAAATAGCTACGTATACATTTTATGTGAAGATGGAATCAATCATTATATGAGTTCTGTTTGTTTCCAGTACCTAAAGCTATGTGTCTAGTCTACCACAATTTACAATGCCCTACTTTCCACGTATAAAGATAGGTATGTTTGGTGAAAGTTTCATCGCGTTGCTTTGCACCCAGAGTAAGTATTGCTTTTGTGTCTTGCGTTAGGATGTGATTTCGGTAATAGTTTCTGTATCTGTAGCGGTTTAAATGCTAGATGATATTACATGTTTTTTCTTCAAAATATACTATTGATATGCGTTTTGGTATCGTTCCAATACTTCCCGTTGAAATCCCACTCCTCTCCATTCTTCTCAAACCACTGAGCTTTAAGATCATTTTTAGACTTGAGGGTTTTCCTTTGACGTTCTTCCAACCGAGTTTTATCTTCAGAGGCTGCATTTAAATCTCCTTCTTCTAGTTTCTTAATGTCTGGGCGGAGTCTGTTTTGAACCAGGATAAAAAATTGTTAGCTTTCCCCACACTTTGTGTAAAAGCATAGCTAGAATGAAATATTCAGTAAGTGTATGAATGAAATATGAGAATGCCACCTGGAATCAGTCGGGCACAGTTTCATGGTAGGAAGAACTTGATTCAAACTCATAGCGAATAATGTGAAGTGGTAGTACTGTGTGAAAAAAATACATGGGTGAACTTCAAGCTTAACTCATTGCTACATATTATATAGGTAGGTAGATATGGTAGACATGGTGTGCATTTACTTGAAAAAAAATCTTGACACTTTTCCTCATTTCACTTTCATTATTAAATTATACTTTAACTAAAATACTATTAGAACTGAATCCAGCAGAGATTCATACTGAACAATATCTCGTTTAGACCACGATCTTTTTATTTATCCCTGTCATAATCAAAAATAATGATTACTTGTCTTTTAAAAATTACGTTATTCTATTTAGAAAAAGTTTGAGTTACTTTTATTAAACCCTGTGCTCTGTAATTTTCGAATAAGGAACCTTTGCTACAGAGAAATAAGTTAGTAAACTAGAAAATTTCTAATTGCCTAACCTACCACTGTGAGAATTCCAGTTCATGCTATAGTAGTGAAAGTTCAAGTACAGAGTACAGACAAAAAGACATTCACTTTGAAAACTTTTCTGAGTTTCTTTCTGTGAGCATTGCTTACTAGCAATTTTACTATATTGCCGTAAAGAGCAAGAGCTTCAAATACTATATAGCAGAAATAATAAGATTAAAGTTCAAACACTAACTCCTTTAAAGGGGAACACTAACAGTAAGAGTTGCTCTTACAGTTGATATATTATTTGTAAGAGGGTAGTATAAAATAGAATAATAGTATTAGTTCAATTTAGCTAGCAACAAAATGTTCTTCCATTTCCTCATAGTTTTCACCTAATACTATAGAAGACAAAAGAAAGATAACCTTTGGAGAGTGTTATGTAAGGATAAGGAACAAGAAATACATGAACCTACGTCAGCGGTGTATTCCGGCCGAGGATCAACTTCCCACAGAGTAACAGAATTAGGAATATCGATCACCTCCCCATCAGACTTGGGTATGGATTCTTCTGGGTTGTCATCGGCTAACTCATCGGATGCATTTGCCTGTGAATCAAATATACGTGTTATATAGTGCATGAGGACGAATAAGAAACAAGGAATTGCAAAGAAACGGAGACGAGAAGTCGACAACTGGGAAATTAGGTTGTCAGCCACACTAAGCAGTATAGACGAGACTTTATGCAACATTCATGCGCTTCCTTAGAAGCAGCAGTCATTCAATGCCTCCGTAAATTGATCTAAGTTCTGAAATAGTCAAAGTTGAAAATGAACTTTTGTAGTATGCATTTGGAAAGTTCACTTATGCGTAATACATACTACATATCGATGCTGCATAGCACTAGAGAGCATCAAATTATATATGTTAACACGTTACGCCAACTTCCATTCAAGGAGCTTTGAACATCCAACCGCAAATATTTTAAATTGTAGCCATACAAAGGCAATGTCACAGTTGTTTTGAATAAAATCATTCAGGCAAAACATTTTAATATAGAAATAAACAGAGATGTAAACAAACATCTGCTGTAAATTGCTTTCAGAGAAATGTTTTCAATGGAGCAATGTAAATACTACATGGTCGAGTCCTCTTTTGCAACTGGTTGAGAATCCAATTTAAAGTTTGCATGCTATAGGCTAGGAATAGTAAGCTAAGAAAATTATTTCTTCAAAAAGAATTTGATTTGAACAGAGAGAAGTAAAGACTACTGATTTGGTGAGCTGAATTTTCAGAGCAGGAGAGATGGTAAAAAGATAGGAAATGCATAACTTGAAGTATGTATTCGAGATGAAAGAGATGTTTTCGTTCTTACATCCACACTTGTACTGAATGATTTCCCTAAAGACAGAGAGTTGAACTTTTGAAGCATTTTCCTGCCTGGAGATGGGCTGACACAAGGAGATCTCTTCGGGTCTGTAGGTGACGGCTCTCCTAACCTATAGTCAGTCAAACATTAATTGAATTACTTCAAAATTAATTCCCTTCTTGGATAAATTGCATTATTTGACACTAATTAAATCACTACTTAGAAAATAGAGCAGGTAGACATCTTCCTCTGTTCACAATAATGCAATTACGGTATCCATAATACAATCTGTTCGTCAAAACACAAGCTGTGGGCGTGATTACTTGGTTTAAGTATACTCACCTAAATTTGTGAGCATTTGTTTTCATATATTCATCGTAAGACTCTACGTCAGTAGATCTAATCATATCCGTCCACTTCCCGTAGATAAATCGCAGTTTATTCTTTCTGTGAATTTAAATTAGACAAGGATAATTAAGAAGAGTCTGTGAGGAATGTAAGGATTAAGCCCTATAATAGCGGATTACATAATTAGATAAACTATGAATTAATAGCCCAGTATTAGCAACCATGAACTTACTTTCCATCTGTTATAAAACCTTCCATGCGATGTAGTTCGTTGTTGAACCAGCCTGCTGGTTTAAAATGGAGATTAATTTTCAATCCCGTTTCAGCACAAACGACTTCCATTGTCCCATGATGTTCTATCCAAAGTTTTCCGACAATTACATTATGAACTGTACAATTGACATTTGACCAGGTGTAAGTTTCATCGAAACTGCAAATCGAAAAGATAATACTTAGATGTAAATTATAACAATAGAAAATAAATGGGCATGTTAATTTCACCAACTTTTTCAAAAATAGTTTCATATTTCCTTTCGGGTGGATTTCGACGGACTTTCCCCATAATTTAAGCTTCGGATGAATCCAACCTTGGAAGACAAATGTTTCTGATTCTGCATGGAAGGATGAAATAGGAGGGTGATGTGAGACTTGCTCACACACTAATCTAAGTTGATACAGAACGAAACATTGTATTAAATACCCAGATGCCACAATATCTGTCAATGAAAAATAGAGCTAAATGCTACAAAGTGAACAAAGTACAAGCAATTAGTTACACAATTACAGGTTTACGATGTCATTGCGATACGTGATAGGCAATAAAATGGAAGTAAATAGCAATTAGGAGACGAGTAGGAAGAATTATTAAAAGCTTTAGTTTACCTATAACCATTCCTGACTAACTCGTACGTTTCTCCAAACATAGGATTAAATGGTTTTCCCAGACGATTCCAGTTCGAAGCCAGAGCACTAACAGCAAAAGCTGTAACACACTAGAAAAGTTAATAATAAGAAATGAGTAGGAAAGATAAAAAACCGAGAATAGACGTAGCGGACACAAATGCCCATAATAAAAATCTCTCACGGGACCTCTAACCGCTCCACGGGATTCGTCGAGTTGATCTGGAATAATAACTGACTGTACTCCATGCACTCACTGATTCTTTGTAGAAAAGACAATGGTTCGTTGAATTGAACGGGCATTGTGATTTTGGACAAGTCCTTTCCCATGCATGTTTTTAAAACAGACCAAATACTTGTGTCACAATTCGGTGTCTTTGCTGGTAAAAGTGTCCTATCATAAAAAAACAAAGAAAATTAATCAACTTTTCGATCCAGGCCATAAAATAATACGTGATAATACCAAAGGACGCTACAACAACTGTACACGGACAATTACAAGCTAGGGAATTGTTTGAACCAAATAAGCGGGCAGAATTAGTTCGCGGACAGTATTTGTCGTTTTCCATTTTCACATCATTTTCTCAACCCTCATTCTCATTGTCATATATCATAACTACCCCAAACTCTCTATTAACTTGCTACAGTAATAGTTACTTCTGGCTTAATGGCCTTAACTTTGCATTAATTAAATAATTGTTTTGATTTTTACCTGAATTCTTGTGATTCCATGTTGATCAGATGGATGGAAGAGAGTGAAAAGAGATTCGGTTCTATCGATCTTTAACCGCGCATGGGTTTCCGGGAAACTTATGGAGAGAATGAATGGTCACTTTTCCCTGCCACTGTGACTGAAGTACTAGTTTGACTTGGCCCGTGCACTGGAGTCTTCTACTATCAAAACCTATGTGGAGAAGAACTGGAGTTTGAGTAGAAAACGTGTCGACCAGGAACAGTAGGACGCATAATGTTTTCCTTAGTGTCTTGGGTGGTGGTGGTGGGCCAAACTGATAACTTTTACTTCTGTGCACTGTTTTGCCTGCTGGAACGTGACTCTACACACAAGTATGTGAATGAATACAACTTGCCTCAAGCACACATCCACGGCGTATTAGCAACCACCCGTGTGTTAAAAGATTTGCCAGCCTCTGTCGTTTCCTCTACTTTCATAGGGAACCTCTATTATATTATCCTAGCTAATCATACCTAAATACCCGGGTTCTTAAGCCTACTGAAATGTAGACAACGACATCAGTCCTAGACTTTCCATATAGCGAAATACTTTGTTTCTCATTTCCCCCACTAGTATTATGGATTGCTCCGAACTTTTCTATTCTCTTTGGGTAAACGAGCTTTTCCAACTGTTGTGCTACTCTAAAGTAAACCATTCTTTTATCTCTGCTTTCCCCATTTTCACCATAACTCTTTTATACCTTTCCCCTCCAAAGAATTCTTTACCCTCGTTTCTTTATGTCTCTTCAGATCAATTGGAATTTACAAACTACACACAGTCTCTCGCATCACATAACATTAGCATTCCTTACAGCTGAAGAATTACAAATTTTTACCATACTTGACACTTACATTCCTACACATAAGTATTCACTCTATTACGTGTTATATTAGCCGAGTTAATCTAGGATAACTATACCCGATGGGTCTTTCAGTTATTTTCCGTAACTGACAATGATTCTTGGACGGGTATTGCAATT
The DNA here is from genome assembly GCA_019776445.1 of Tomocerus maximus. Taxonomy (NCBI): domain Eukaryota; kingdom Metazoa; phylum Arthropoda; class Collembola; order Entomobryomorpha; family Tomoceridae; genus Tomocerus; species Tomocerus maximus. Next base: position 7,787 of record JABASH010005913.1, read on the forward strand.
ATTCATCCGTTCGTGTATCCGCTACAAAAATGCCTGCTCAACTATGGATTTTCTCTAAATTTTTGCACGTAATCAATAATACCAGGATTTAATATATTTATGTCACTATATGCAGTAAGTAAGTGTGTAATGATTCGCTTGTTTATGGGGATTTAGTGTGCATTTTGTCGAACCTTTCTTCAAATCTAGATGGACCTAACCTATATTGTAGCACGCAGCCTCCTGTATTACATTATGACCTATTTCCTTACAGTGTGCAATTCTATTATGATGTGATTTTTTTGGCCATTAAACCTAGATGCTTTTATCCTCAGTTACACTTTCATTTATGCTGTAGAAATAGTTGTTTACACAATGTTGTACAAAAATGTAATTTCACTTACCTTAACATTCGACCTACATAACTAATGTATCATTTACTACTTTTTGTGATACATTTCCGTTCCCTGTTATAGCCCAGGCAGTAATTTACTTTTAAATAAGAACCAACAGAAAATGAGTTTGGAAGAGTTTTTGTATTCCATTGTAATAGAGATTGTACTCACTTGCACGTATACCTATTGTTATTGTACTTAACTACATCTACCCATTATTACATGACAAGGAGGTCTCTACACTATTGATACTAAAACACTCACAGTTGGTAAATAATAGCGAAAACGAGCGGAGTAAGGTCTGATCTAGCAATGTACAATAAACTCGATATATGGCTTATAATGTACGAGCAAAAAGCAGAGAAAAGAGAAACCTTGTGTAATCGAATAAAGTGATACCTATGTGTACTCAGTATATATTACATAAGATAGGTATACCCTACTGCCACTACACGCCACTTTCATTCTAGCCACACACTTTTAGTCTCAACTTCAAATACAGCCACACATTTTCTGACGTGGAGTAAAGAAATATTATTAACTCACATTGACATAAATTAGCATATAAGCTTTCCTTTTCCCTAGACGTCACATCTCAACTTTCTTTCCATCATTTCTACACACATGGAGAGTCACAATGTAATATTGGAACTTTAAGTAGAGCAGAACATGAAAGGACCTGTAAAATGTACAAAATACCATACAGAAAATTCATATCATTTATTATGAGGCTCTAAGACAAAGAAGATGAAAAACTATTTAATATGCAAATTTTATTCAGTACAGACATACACTTCAGTCCTGATTTAGGTACGAATACTTATGACAACCCATATGCTCATCTACTTATTTTATCAATGCGTGTATCAACTTTTTTCTTGCGGTAAACTTTATATGAAAAATTTCTAAACTCTTGCCTCCCAAAATTGCATTTATTTTGGTTGAAAATTCTGAAGCAAAATCCTGCCTTCGGTGAAATGCCTTACGGTGAAATGCCTTACGGCGAAAGTGTTATATTGGGTTAGCGTTAGAAAAAAGAAAGCGAAGTGACTTTCTTGACACACTGTATTATAGTGTAAGTAAAAGCCTTTGGCTCTATTATTCTGGAACCTATCCTAAGATTTTCTTTTACTATAACCTAAATTATAAGTAGAACTGCTTTTCTGGTTTCCTATTAGAACTACGAAATTGCAATTTCTATTAGAGGGCATCTGCAATCTTATGTAATACAGATAGGTGTGTCGCAGTATATTTAGGATGTAATAAATAGTGGCTGAGTTTCTGTAATGTAATACTGAAAGGTTGTGGGTGTCTAAGTAGTTACTACAGATAAACGGAACTGAATATGACAATGACAGACAGAGAGAAAGTCAAACCTGAATGCACTCTACATCCAAAATCTTCTTGTGGTTTTATTTCTTAGCATGACATTCCTGCCAGTCTCTTTTGATGAAATGGAACACGAGACTAGTGAAAGGATTTACAGACATTTCTATTCCACTCGGGTACTCATTATTATATCCTATTCACCATCGAAGGATAAACTCCTTCACTGCTTTCTCCTTTATTGCCTATATGTCGGAGGGACAGATCACTCCGGGCATCGTTAAATTTGACTCCACATATCATGAATTATTTACTAACTTCTGATGTGATGGTCTATTCAAACGAACGTATCTTTGAAAGGTGGTAGATTCTAAATGGAATTCAAGTTAACATTGTGGATATTTAACTGTTTATTAGCTACTGCATTTACTGTAATTGCATAAAATTTTCTAATAAGGCTGCACTACATATGACACGAAACAATTCTGAATTAATTTAATGTTGTATGATCAGAAAACTTGAATGGTTTGGCGAAAATTCGGTGAGTGGAAACTTTTTAAGCAGGGAAATATATACTGGTGAAAGTTTTATAAGGAATTGGCATACAGAAAGAGAAAGTTAGATGCGCACTAGTTTTTTGATCAGACTGAAAATACCTACGCATAAAATATGCTCTGATATTTTCCTTTAGTTATAACTCAGTCAGCTTCCAATTCGTCGGGGGAAGGCTATGCCCCTGTCACATATTAATATATCATTTGCATTACACATTTATTAGTAGGCATGGTGTATAAAATGTACTCCAGTTTATCATGATCACAGGATTTCATTTTGCTGTTGTTTGTGAGTTTGTGAGGTGGGCTTGGTTGGGCACAATCTCCGTGAAAATACAGTTTAACATTCTCCATAAATCTCTAGCTGTCTTTTCTGATTTTATCCATCTTCAAGTTTGTGCCATCTACAATGTGAAATGGCTTTGTTGTTAAATGCATCATATACATAAGTACTATGGTATAAGTATGTCAATACGCTGTCTTGGTTTTGTGTCACTGCAGGGTGCAGGGAACCTGTCAAGCAGTAAGTATAGTCTGTTTGCTATGTAACTTAACAAGTGTAGTGGTGAAAACAAGAAACGAAATCATTACAGATGTATTTCTCTGTTTTGGACATGGTTCACAAGTTGGGTTTAAACCTCTCATATTCAGAGCTGAGATACTAGAGCTTTTTAGTCTGAAGCAGAAGATACAAGGGGTTCCCATTTATTTTAGCCTAAGGAGCACGAGAAGTTTATTTTGGGCTTAAACCTCAGTGTAGATGTTTTAAGTCGTGTACTTATGCTTCTCAATCTCTTTGCACCTGTTTACATTCTTCCAGCAGTTAGGTCTAATGCGACCTTTGTCGATTGTTCAGTGAAAAAGTCTCAAAATGTTCCCACAATAAGGTCAATAGCTGAGAAAGCTTTATTATTATTTTGCACTTCAATTATTACTCTAGCTGAAGTTGCAGTTTGCAAGTATACATAAATGACCCGGCTGTGCACATTTTCCCACAATGAACCACACATTATTGCTGCATGAATGAAAACTACCAATTTAAACAATTTTCAAGTGTGGCTACATAATAATGTGAAATAAACGAAATGGGCTAATGACGAACAACAAGAGATAATTAAATTACGTAACTTTAAAAGAAAATTTGGCTGTAATACAAAGTCTCATTAGCAGAAGAAACATCTGCTCCTTCAACCTTTATGTGCTCCCTACTTTCGTAAAAATTCTGGAGAATTTTGTCTACTTAAAAATTTACCCTTATATATCGGAAAAAATTAGTCTTAATCAATAT
>JABASH010005914.1:0-11324 GCA_019776445.1 Tomocerus maximus
TCGAGGAGATTATTAGATATTATAGCTATTACAAGAGTCTTGTCGGCAATTACAATTAATTACAATAATTTGTTTTTTTTTGGTAACACAATTGTCTTTGTACTGCATAATAATACATAGTTAATACTCTGCTGCCAGAATGCTTGTACCATTACAACAATAGCACCATGATGATATAAATAAGATACCAAAACTCGATTATTTTAAAGATGAGGATCGAAATCATTGAACCTTATCGCATAAGTACTGACATTGGTATTAGAGACAATGTTCTTGGTCCAAATATAACGTTGGTACACTTCAGGTGAAACGATATCTAAGTTATAACCAACAGCCAGACATTTCGAATTAAATTGTGGACCATACCCCATTACAGGATCAAACTGCTTTAGGAAAGCTCGATCCTCAGTGCTCATTTGAAAATCCAGCATTTGAAATATTCTATCGTAGGTTTTTCTCGTCTTGCACCGCATCCCCTGAATTAGGCATGAGTGAAGAGATCTCAATCGAAATATCTTTTTCAGAAACTTGCAATCAGCTCCATTCTCCGGATTTAACGAGAACATGTTCATAAACACAAGAGTGTCTAACATTTTTTGACTTGAAAGCATTTTGTTGAGATCTTCACTGGCAGCAACAACGTTGCCTAAAGTCAGGCCTTTTAATCCAGGTGGTATTAATTTTGTATTTTTCACATTCGCTTCTAAAGGTCCTTTTAAAAGGAATTCGGAACAAGTTGGTACATTGAATACATAAATCTCTTCCAATCGTGTACATTTTTCTATCCCGGAGAAATCAAAGTCATGAACTATATCCAGGTTCATGCGAAAACGCTTAAGTGAATTACTGGAACTTTTGAGAAAGTGACAATTTTTGAGGATTCTATATCTCGTGCTAACACCAAGGAGCAAAAAAGTTAAGGCTTGGTTTTCAATGAACAAGAGCCAGAAATCCCAGTGAATAAATGATGGAACTTCTACGACTAAATATACAAGTTTTGATAGTTTTCCAATAGATTGTAGTCGTTTTCGAAGTGTGGATATCGTTTGAACTTTCTGGTCGACTGTATATCCTTTTTCTGCTTCAATGTCATCAGTAATGGGTTCAACCTGGGCTTCAGCTGTGGCTAATACCATACTAGAAAACATATCTTCTACACTTGAATGTGAAATAGCGTTAGATTTACGTGGGCCCACACTAAACAAAATTCTTCTGAGTGTTTTTGTGTGAGCCTGAATAAATTCAGTGAAGATCATGGAGAGATTGAAATATTCCATTTCGGTTATTTCTGTATTGTTGTGAAGATTTAGAAATATCTGATCGAGTACTTCACTTCGAATATTCTTGAGAAGTAAAACCACATTGAGAACATCAATTTTTCTTAATGGTTTTTCAGAGAAGATCAAATAAATCGTTTTTAGCATATTCACGTTGATTTGACGAAACAAATCATCTCTTAGACTCAGAATTGACAACCATGTTGATCTTTCGTTTAATTTTATTTCAAAATCTTTCTTCTTGTCTTCCTTAATGACAAGAGGTATCAAATCTCCTTCCAACTCAAACCCACGGTGCAAATATAAATGTTCAAGATTATGGCATTTTTGTAAAATATCATGCAACAAATGGACATGAGTTCTCCCTACGAAAACCATCATTTTCAAGGAAAGCGGAAAATGAAAGATATCATCGAAGTAATGCTTCTTCTTAAGGTAGCTCCTCATTCCATTGGTATTGCCTTCATCTGTCCCTGAATAACAAAATTGAAATACCATAAGTACAGATAACATAAGTACATTGATATTAGCCTTGCGCATTGGTTCGATTATCATTCTGATTAAAGGGTTAAGATAAGATCATAAGCATTTTATGTTTTAAATTGTTACCCAAAATGTTTATCGCAGTGACCTCTCTAAAGGCTACACCACCAATGAACTTTAGCCCCTTCTTCGTATAATCATATTTTGGATGCTCAACAAGTTTACTGCTGATTCCAATTTGGGTATCAATATGGGCTTTCAGTGTAGAGCAAGTTAGACGAAGATTCAAAATACTGTGATTGTCCAAGTGTTCAGCAATTTTCTTGACAATCTGAAAGAAAATTTGCAAAATTTTAATAATAAAAGTAAAGAATAGCAAGAATAAGAAATGTTTAACAAAATCGTTATAATTTTGTAATTCAAATCAAGCTTTTAATAAAATTGAACTTGAGATTTTAAGTATAAGAACTACAACTCTGCTTTCTCTGCAAACATTTTTAAGGTGTACATTTTTGTGTCTTACCTGAATTGGAAACGTCGTGATTCCAATATTACTATTTCCATCTTCCATATTGTTGTTCGCTTCTCCAAAGCCAATAAGTTCGTTGAGAAAACGAATAATGATGAACTTCTTAGCCCCCTGTCCTCTTGGATAGAAATGAAAAATTAAAGCAATGAGACTGTTTGAAAAGTGAAATCATGGCCAAAGCAAGATGCATTGAGTTGTCAACGAAACACTCCACCGGGATCTTCTGACTGAACTAGACCGTTTCAAAAAATAAATTCTTTGGTGCAGTTGTTCCGCTAAAATTAGCATTATGATCTTCTTCTAGTACATGTAGTCATTTTTCTGGAAAAAATCAGGTTCTGTTTTGAAATTATTTTTTAAAATAGATAACATAAATAATGTGGTAAATGCATAGTGTACGAAACATGAGACAAATTTTTTGTATATATCGTAGAGTACGTAGGTATCTAAAAGTATCACGATCGTTAACTCAATCGAAATAGAGAAAAGCAATTTGTCACAAGTATTTTGACGTTACGGTAATGAAAACATTTACGGAAATTGCAACTACGACAAAATAGATAGAGATAGTAGGTTTGTCTACAAAAAGATTTGCAATTCCTAAACTCTGTGTATCGGCATAAAGAAACGTGCAGTGGACATAAAGACAGAACGTATATCTTGTAATGCAAAAACAGAGGATCGTATAAGTCTACGAACACAGTAAGAAAGAAAATTCGTCATTTATGCTTCAGCCATAAAATTTTATGTGCAATTCATCCTGCCGTAAAGTGTCCATTAAAAATTTGCATAAAAGTTTCCTTTCAGAGAAAGAGCATCGTGAAAAATATGTTTTCCTATTTTATTTACGAGTGGGAGTTGATGATAGATGGATATAGAGATATAAATAGCTCCGGATATAAACTTTTAGCGAATTTGTTAGTATACAGTTACATATTCCGTGTATTCTTTTGGTTTATGGCTTAATATTATTTACGTCATGAATGCAACGGTACGGATATCTGATAGAGATACCTATTACATATTATGTGAACGTTAGCAGGAGCTGAATTGGTTAGTCGTCGTCGGTTCATTTCTTAAGACTTTTCCATTCTCATACCAAATTGGTAATGTATAATGTTCTGTGTGTGAATCTATCTTCATTGATGTGTAAAAAGTATGTGAGAGAGAATAAATAGAATGTCTTTGCTGAAAACTGGAGGAAAGAAGGAAAACCAATCATCACAGCAATTTTGAACATTCCATTGATTTCTCATCTCGCTCTTCTGCCCTTTCCTCCGTCTGGTCTTTTCTTCTGTTCCATTCTTTCCCTGGATATTTTCTCGTGACTTCTTTCCCTATTGCTTTCAGCAGTAATGCTTATCGTTAGGTTTGCACTCCAATTCTAATACACAAAACTAATATGAGAATGAGTGCTTGGTCTGTTTGGTAGTTCTAGAGTTCTGCAGCATATTTTTAGTGGAGTTCTCGAGGTGTTCCCAGCATCAACTATTATATTATTCTCGTTTTATTTTATTTTCATCGTATCTGTAGATATGGAGAAAGGAATGTAATGGCTGTGACGATTCAACCCGATGTAATCTAATATTATTGAAAAACTTTAGGAATAAAAATGTTCGTGTCGTGTCCCTGGTCTGGCCTGACCTGTCGAGACTCAATTCGATTCACACAAGACAATGCCAGAGAAGTCGAAAAGAAGATTAGAGCTACATATAAGTAATGTCTAATATTCAGGTAGTCAATCGCACTAGTTGGCTTTTCCAGCATACAACGAAAACTAACAATGAGATCCTTGAGACATAATATAAGACAACTGGAGAAAGTATCTAGCATCTACAGATAAGTACATAGGAGTGGGACAATTCAATATATAGTAAAATAATAACATATCACCATACGTTTTCTTTCACATCCAGTTTTCCCCAAAGTTTTCCTCGTTGTCCTTACGGAATGCATGGACATGGACATAACCGAAAGTTGAGTTTTCTTATTCTATTATTGTACTTCATCGGAGCATACTTTTAGATAACTATAACATCTGCGGCAATCTTATTGGATTGGATTTAAGTTACTTTTACCAGTTTTTTTACTTAGTACTTATGTAACGGAGGATTGGGCTAAAGGTTTCCCCTACCTAAACCGATAATATTATTATCCCATGGTTTGGTGTAATGGAAACAGTGAAACTATTTACGAATGACATGACTTGATATTTACTATGGAGAGTATCATCTGTCGGACGTGCTACATTAGCCAAGACGCTATTTAGAAAACCTCAAAATGACATGGTAGACTACAGCGTTACACTCTCTCTGTGTAAGTATATGTCACAAATCCTGCATGTTTTATGCTAAGCTAAGAGTGATAAACAATTGTGTGAGGTAATAGTGTGAAAAGGTTTGACATTACCCCATTCTGTGGTTTAGTAAGGGGGAAGGAAATATATATATCGCTCTATAATATAATTTCCTACATCGTACATTAAACATGGGATTTAGTTTAGTTGGCTTTGGTTGATGTTGAATTTGCTTTGCTTGACTTTATTTTCCTTTGTATACTTAGGTACTTATGCACATCCTTGTACTTTTACCAGGTTTTCTCTTCCTGGAGTTCATTTCATTTTTATGCACTACATAAATGTCTTGGAAGAAACCAAAAAGTGTCAGCTAGTCAGCTAGCTCAGCCTGTGGTGAAAGGGACTTTCCCTTCTTTTCTCCATGTATATTTTAAGACTGTGAGACTTTGCTTTGCGTTATTTTCTTCCTAACTAGCTGAGGCTTTGGAAAAGTGCCATTTTGTGTCAAAACTTGAAATTTTTGTGGTGGTTGAATGACTATTTACGATGACATTCATGCATTTACATGAACCATTTAAGTTTGAGCATAATGAAGTCGTTTTCTTTCCTTAACATACTTAGCATTATAAAGCGAACTTTCAGAGCAAACTACTCTACTTACGTACTTACTTCTCTCTTCTCTACATGTGTATTGTATTTGAATATCATATCTCTCTCCTACTACAAGAACATGTAACTAAGGATGTAACTTCGTTGATGGAAGAGAGGAAAGAGGCTCTTTCGCATGCTGACTCCCAGATTTTTTCCCCTTTTTCTTCTGGGTTGTACACTGATAGGGAGCTGAACTGATACACTCACTGAAATAAGTGTCTGTTTAGTTCACTAATGTACAAACAGTAGATTACATTACATAGCATTACATAAAGTCTTTTACTAATACTATCTGTATACATTATGCCAAGACTTTTCTCTATTTTCCCTTTCCTAAACTCATTACTTCTGTGTAGTTGCTCTGCAGCTAAGCTTTAACTTTACGCATACTAAAATACTTCATAAAAACCAAAAGCTAACACTTTAAATGATTATGCAAACGAAGTTGTATCTCTCTGTTCAAGATTTAACCAGTAAACCCTTCATTTGTTAATAACTACTACATGTACATCTTACAACCAAAATATACCAAAAAAAAAACATTTTCATGAAACAAAAAAATAAACTGTATTTAGAAATTCTATTTAAAAGACTACTGTTTTATGCCAAACAACAATTATTATTAATGAACTCCTCATTCAATCATGCAACAGGGTATAATGACGAACAACCAAACTTATCGTATATCTGTAGTGTAGTTTTGACAAAATCTGAAAGCCCGCATGTGCATCCTAAATCGACTTTAGTACATGGCGATTGATAAACTTTGGTTACCGATTAGATCTTCTTTGATCAAAATTTGGGAGCTGTAATCCTTTGTCTGCTCGTAATAGGATTCCCATTCGGCAACTTTAATCTTACTAATATGCTTTGACTGAGACGTACACTCTCGATTTCCCAATACGAATATTAAACTATAATATTATGTGCAAAAGCAAAATGACGGGATGAACTCTTTACTCGACGAAGAATTTATAAACACACTACACAGCCATTATACAGTACTCAATGTGTGGTACATAGTACAGGGTACTTTGAACTTGATATCCAATTTCAAATTCCAATGCATCATCGAGTTCATGGGATTGCGATCCGGCAGCTATCGTAGACACACTTTAACACATAGGGTCAAGATCGAGACAGTTGGATTGGAATGGGACATGCATTATATACGCGCTTGCGTATTACATTTCGATTAAAACGCCGAAATTTCAAACTTATCCAGAAAAACCAAGACAAGGAGACTAAATCCTTTGTACTCTATTATAAGTTGTAAAAATTTCTACAATACAGTAAAGAATGAAAGTAAAGGAGCAATGGAATAGAAGTAGTAATAGTGCTATACAATTTCACAGTATTAAGTCCTTACCCCTTAATAGATGAGTAAATCTATATTTGATATAGCTATGTGCATGTTTTCAATTTTTAATGGTTTGTAGTTAGTAATACAAAGGTTATGTCAGTCAACTCAGTATATACAGAACAGAATACCATACAGTAGAATAGAAATGGTTTAAAAGCAATGCGTCAAATAGACTGAACCCACGAGTACAATTTTCGTCTAAATTCTAAAAACAAAGAGATGACATTTTCAGCTTTCTCTATTTCCTTTTCTGATCTACAGGAGTGGCTTGTGATGTCGAAATAAGCTAAAGGAGAGTGGACATTGCGTGATGTTTTGTATTCATATATTTGGCAATTAATTTGTGTGTAGTTTAGTTAGTGAAGTGTACTTACACCCGGAGCACTAGACTATAGTGGTCTACTACTAGTCAGTCAGTCACTAGTAGTCGTAGTGTTGTAATCAAAGCCTCGTGTTGTGTATGCATAACAAATGAAAAGCGCTCTTCAAAGCCACAATTCGTAATCTGGATTTGAGAGTCACAGTTATAGCTCCTCGTATTTACTTACTCCTGTGAGACAATAGCTTTTATATTCATTGTTTCTACTTGTTGTCCCATATTCCTACCTAATAATGTCTAGGCTCTGTTTACTGCTTAACGTTACACTAGTTTTCTATTCAGTAATCTTTATTTGCCCTGCCTCTACTGTTTCTATGTCTCTTTCACTATATACCTTCTTCATTGTACACGTGAGTGAAGTGCTTGTGTAAATACTGTTTTGTTCGATGTTATGCTTGCGGAAAGACAAAATGAATAATATGAGCCTTAGTTGGAGTATGCACTTAAATATCTCTATACAATTGCCTCGACTTGTAGTGGTAGGTAGGCACTTCTCACAATCTCACATAGTTTGGCTAATAAAACAGAGAATTGGGCCACTGAATATTACGAAACTGTTTTGCTGCCAAATTAACACCAACTTGGACTTGGTAATGTAAAATGCAACAATTAAAACTACACCATGTCATATTCCTTCTCTTCTATACAACTAGGTACTACTGGTAGGTTGTTTGTATATACCTATTTTCTTAACACACAAATAAAATATAAATACATCAAGAACTCTCAGACTTATTATTTCATTTTTATTTCATATACGGTCAAACTGAGTTACTTTGTGTTTCATAAGGTTACTTCGGCACTTTTGCGAAATGGGATATAAAATTCTCTGAAAAATTAACGGCTCAATTATCAAAAACTTTAAAGTGTTCCCCCAGTAGGAAAAGCGCTTTTATAAGACTTAAAAATTGAATTTCAAGTGTCGAGTCCGCACCAGCCACCGCACAAAACCGCACCAGCCACCGCACAAAATCTGCAACCACACCAGCCACCACAGCAACCCAAACTTTTGTAACCGCACTCGCTATTGCACCAGCTCCAACGCATGCCCCAGCTCCTGCTAACGTACAAGCTCCTGCGCATGCCCCAACCCCTGACACAGCACAAGCTCCCAAGCATGCCCCAACTCTTGCCATCGCACAAGCTCCTGCGCATACCCCAATTCCAGCCACCGCACAAGCTTCTGCGCATGCGTCAACTCCTTCCACCGCACAAGCTCCCGCGCCTGCTTCAACTCTTGCCACCGCACAAGCTACCACGCATGCCCTAACTCCTGCAACCGCACAGCCCCAACTTCTGCCACCGCACTCGCCATCGCACCATCAACCGCACCAGCCACCGCACCAACCACCACACGAGGCTCAAGAACTCGGTGGTCCTATTGACGTTCAAAAAAGTAAGGGGCAGACAACTTCCAGATCCAGACACACAGAAATAATATTCGCACACTGAGACAGTTCTTCTGAATAATGAGTTTTACAAGTGGCTCATTCTTATTCTGATAGCTAGCGCTACGAAAAGTAATGGAGAAATCGGATAAATGTAAGTATGACCCCGAAGATCTTTTGGAAGAATACATTTTTGCAAAACTGTACTAATTTCCGAGCAATTTACGTAATGCATGTAAGTGAAGCCATCACTCTATTTAATGGAGATGTCTCGCTGTAGAATAAGTAGATGTCTTTAGCCGCAATAATCCTAATGATGGTCAAGTCAAGAAAGAAGTGATAGAGATCTAGATGGCTATGTACAGTTGGGAAGAATGAGGCTGTTGTTACACAGTGAAAACGAAGGAACGGTCTCTGAAGTCTGAAGATGGGAACGCTTTAGATTTCCTTAGTGGATTTCCATTAAGTATTATAGCTTAAGACTTTAGACAATGGACTTCCTTCGTTTTGTGACATTAATGTGTCTTTGAGGTCATTGAATTGCCATTACATTACACTACAGTACAGTAAAGTAGGCTACAAGAAGGCGAACAGCGTGTATACATCTCCCTCAGTAAAACTTTTCTGTTTTGTCCATGTATATTCCCAAGTTCAATAGCATTCCATTAGGAGAAGCAAACCAATGGAACGGGACAGGAAGACGGCGGAAAATCGAGAGGAAGCAGTGCATGCAACTTGGGGACAATTTGTCAGCTTTAAAATGGGCCATAGTCTATACTAACTAAACTAATCGTATAATACATAAGTAAGCCCTAACCAAGTCCGCTATTTTATTGTGCTGTAGCATCTAAGTCCTCAAGACCTTACCAACTTCCTACATTCTACCCCATTTCCTCTCAACATAAACTACAGCCTCTACATGTGTGCTCTCTTAAATAAATTGAAATTCGTTTTAGTGAAGTAAACACTTATTTCAGTTCCAATATAATTTCTAAATATCCCTTTAAAATGTTTACAGAACAGAGATAATAAATTGTATACGAGCAACTTATAGCAGAAGTGATTACTAATGCCATGTGCTAAAGAATACTGTTACATGTCTAGTACACTCCACACAGAAATGTTTGTGTTGCTCATCCGGTTAAATAAATGAAACAAATGTAAAATAACTCTTTAGAAAGAGATGCACTTGAGTAGTCTGGACTCTGGAGATATTATTAGTGAATGATGCATTGCAGAGCTCCACTATAATATGACTATAGACATCGATCACCTCAACAATAAGCTACTTTGCTTGGGATCTGCTTCATCATCGGATTTTAAATTTCCAAGAAAATTCTGCGGGAGGATTCTGAGGGAGCATTAAAACAAAGAATCGAATCCGGCGCAGTTGTTTAGATAAAAATGTCCAAGTTTGTGATTGTCCCTATAATATATAGAAACGCCCATATTTGAGGCTCACTATAACAAGATACTTTATTCATTGTTGTGGATTGCAATTGGTAATAAACCGAAACAATCGGGTGTAGGTAAATATCGACTAGGGGCGTTTTTATCCATATTTGAGGCTCACAAGATACTTTATTCATTGTTGTGGATTGCAATAGGTAATAATTAAGAATCATTAAATTAATTGAATTGTTAGCTTATCAATCAATTACTTATCCGAATTATTTATCTCACGAAATCGCATGGTAATAAGAAGTACGAAATTGCAGAACTCAGACTAGACTCAGACGACCTTGCGGTTTCATCACGATATCGCAGGGGTAGCGTTACTCTGCACAGTTGCAATTTGGAGCCTCATTTATATTAGTTTACAGGTTTCCTCGGAAGCCTCTATGAGAATACCCGAGAGGACAGGTAGCGAGAGCGACCTTGCAATTTCGTTAGGTCTCAATAAATAAATACTAGTGCCTACGTGGTGGCAGAAGAGTCACGGCTGTTTTCTTACCATCAGTGAGGAGAGGGGTCTTCGCAGTCTGAGTTTGCCTTTTGCATGGAATAAGTATCAAATCAATCATGCTATTATTTTTATATAACAATCATAGAAAACAGATTTAGAAAGACTTTTGGCATAGGCTTCGAAGAAATCCTTGTTGATTCAAAAGTCAATGTCAATAACCTATCTATAACTGTGTAATTAATTTCAATAAACAAGCACTACAGAAAATACTCGGAAAATTGTAATTTCCTCAAATAATTGCATCTAGATGTTCCGGGACATAGGGAATGATGAAAGAATATTCTGTTTCTCCCCCCAAAAGTCCCAGTCCCTTCAGCATCATTCCCAGTTAAACCCGTAATAGCATGATTACGATTAATAATTAAATATAAGTGATGTTGTTCAAGAAAGATTTATTACTTGGTCTCTAGTCTATATGATTGCTACAAGTGTGAAGCACCAAAATAAATGGACTGTTGAATCCCAAAATAAATGGACTGTTGAATTCCAGCATTGAGATTCACATTAGGATCTTCTGCTGTCCAACCAATCTCAATTTTTCCAAGTATTTTTTGAACATTAAATTTGTAGCGGCATCCCTTCCGAGGAGAGTCCATAAACTCTTTTCCAACTGACAAAATCGATAAACTCCCGGTGTTGATACCTATCGAATACAAAATGAGCATAGACCGTTATTTGCACTTCGATAACTTTTCAATCTGTGAAAATAACACCAGTTATTCTTGAAAATATAATTCTCAATGTTTTAATGGATTAATTATTTCATTTGGAGTTATGTATATATGCAGTTGTTATCTTTGAACACGATTAAACTACACCATTTGTATTTAATTTTGCTCTTAGTAAAATGTGATGGCCCTTAAAAGGGCCGTTGGTTTATGACAATAGAATGAAGGGAGGTTGAAGGTTTAGGCGGCTTTCTTTTCGGTTTTCTTGGGTAGGAGTACAGCTTGGATGTTGGGGAGAACTCCTCCTTGGGCGATGGTGACTCC
>JABASH010005915.1:0-11322 GCA_019776445.1 Tomocerus maximus
ATAGTTTCGCCATTCCGAGTCTCGAAATATAAAAGTTCTCCAGAGAGAAAATGACTATAGCCGCTTCCTAATCAATCCTGTAACTCGCTTAGTTTGCATTTACATCTTTCCAGACTTAGTTTTTGATTTCCATCTCCCAAAAGTTTTTTGCTAATACAAATTTTGTATCATAGGAAATCAAAGGGTCAGATGGATCTAGGTATCGAATTCGTATAGATTATTTCGTATCTGGGGGTGTGGGGATATCGTATCTAGGTATGGAGATTTCGTATATGCAAGTTTAGGAAGGTAAATGCCCTTATTCAGCATTCAGACTCTTCTGTCTTAATCGTCAGAGTCTGATATACATTACAAATTTTATACGAATCATCAATACAGTGCAATATATGAACGACATCTCAGTTCAGTATCAAGACACGATAACTCCATTTGCATATACGAAATCTCCACACCCCCAGCTACGAAATCATCGATACGAGTTCTCCGTGAACCGTACTTTAGGCAAAGGTCCAAGCTGAATAAGCCGAAAACAAGATAATATTGGAGTTGAGTAAGGTTAGACCCTTCCCTAGATTCTAAATACTTGGTTGCGCTAACATCGGACCTGTTTTGCACTATTACACAATTTTTCATGAATTAAATAATCCTTCCCCCAACCCGAGTTGCCTTTCCCTTTATATCAGAATATGAATTCAACTGCAATAATTATACCTTAAGACACGACGATGACTGCCATGACACGACATACTTGAAATTGTAAGTGCAATTGGAAATAGTGAATTTAAAACAAGTGCAATTGGAAAATGTTTGTACCCATACATTTATTACTATTCTAAGCTTGTTGTTTCTTTACTTTGGCATAAACACGAAGAATCGTTAGTGTGCTGAATACGAAAATAAGAATATTGGGGCAATTCACAGAGGTAAGCACTTGAGTCCATTAGTAATTTCATATTGCTATTTGACATGGATAATGGTGCAACAGAATCGTAATATTTTTACACTGACATACGACCTTCCACCCCAGACACTTGTTTAAGTTTCATCTTTAATGTACTGTAGCTTCATATCATAGATTCTCTTAGGAATTAATCACATTACACATTGGCCACGTATTATGAACTCCTGCATCAAAAATGGAATACTGAACAACTTTTTGTAAGTGTGTCACACATAAATACACATTATAGATATTGCCCATCACATTTTGCGCTTGGTGGAATTTTATTTCCGAAAAGGAAGCAGAGAGAAGTCAGGCATAGAAAACCAGTCAGGGTTGGTGATAACTGGAAAGTGACAAAAATTCGAATTCCGACTCTGTCACCGCTTTTTGGTGTCTTATGTTACTAAAAGCTATAAGAAGTGAATAAATGTGAAAAGCATCAGATCTCTAGGACATGGTAGTACATTAGTGTGTAGAGAAACAATAATTTTTGTAGGTCATTAATTTCATATTCAAGCCCAGCATGCTTTTACTGTGAGAATTTTGAAGTGAGAGAAAGCTAGCGGCTAAGGATACACTCGAACATATGTTTTCACCATTACACACATTACTGTAATACTCTGCATCTTTTTGTAGCTCTTCAACTAGTCAACTGGTGTAATATCATCTTCCTTTTCTCTGGATCTCAAAAGTGCAGCTTAATGTAATATTATTTCCGAGTATTTTGCAGAGGATCTCCTAACATTAAATGGTATGCATGCATCTTATACTTCATACACAAAATGTGGCTACAATACAATTCGAAACGCATGTAGTTGTTTTAATGGCAGGTTATTTTTCCCCGTCACAGCCTGAATTGACTTTTTATTGCTGCCAGTCCAGGTTTTCTCTCCTCCTCTATGAAAATGAGCAAGAAAAATATCTATGCACATTTCCTAGCTACCCTGCAAAAAACATTTCAAAGTGCTTCAAGCACTATTCGTCTCAACTTTACCTATGTACGTGAGGACGAATATAAGATACGGGAAAATAAGTACACCTCTTCAAAGAAATGGTATCGACCGTAGTAACCCAATCGTACACTTACTTATCCTAACTTACTTTTTTTGGCTTCGTTTACTTCTCTTTCAGTGGCTACGGTCATTCAAATTACCAACATTTAAAAGTTTATAAAGTGAGTAGGTGCTACGTGCTTCGACTACTCAATTGTCTAACAAAAAATGTATATATACTGCACTCTATCTCTGAGAAGAGTACAAAATCAAGCTAAGTATAAACCAATCTTGTTCTGATGGTACTTGGTAGATAGATAATAAACATAGAAACTTACATTTACCTACATACTATGCTTAATTAGTTATTTCTGGGCCATGGGTAGTACATAAAATATCTACTTAGGTACAAATATTTACTGTAGATTACATTAAATATTTAGCAACATTAGGAAATGATATAATATAGCTTAGAAAGACAAAGATAAGTTGTAGCTGTACAGACTACAGAGTTATCGTTGCACGTGGAGAATCAAATTAATTCAATGTACCTGTAGTAAAGATTGGGTTCACTCGGTCTATATCAATACGATAGTGTCATAAATTACTAATGGTTATTGCTTTCTGAAACAGGAATTGCGTGATAGTGCATTGCATAAAAGACTTAACACTTATATATAGTTAGGTTATATTAGGCAACTTACGGTTATTGCCATTTTAATAGCTTTGTAAGGCACTTCACGTTTTCGTAATGTCATCGGTAACTGCTCCTGCTCGAAGTAATTATGAAATCAAATTCAAGGTGCAATCGTAGAATGGAGAAATTGGTTTTCAGCCGACCACTATTACAATCTATTAAGTAGTAGGTGACATTTTGATCTGTATCAAGTTCTCAGATTTAGATCTCAGCAGTACTATTCATTATCTTGGACTGAGTTTGGAGAAGAAGCCTTTGATTCGATCTATTCAATATCATCTGCGTTTGTAGCCCATTATGTTGTAGGTTTGGTCAAGTTATACTTACAAGTAGTACATATACCTTGCTGGCAATTTTACGATGGAAAATATCTGAGATCACGAAATGTAAATAGTGGTAAATGACGGTCGTTATTATTTTATGGCCAGACTTCTCGGCACTAGTTTTACCGTTATTCTAAACCAGAGCACGCTTCAAGTGCATTAGTTTTCTCATGTAGTAGTAAAATGCAGAGTGTAAGTCGAGTAAGCTGCAGATAATTCAAAGCAGGTTCAGAAATCACCCCAAGAATGCTCATAATCGAAGTCTGTGCTTGTAAAATGCGTCCTTGCTTCCCAAAGAATCGCGAATTGCTAATATTGGAGTGTTGAAGGCAATAATAAAGCGAGGACATTTTAACGAGTCACTTTTTAAGGATCGTTCTGAGATGTTTCTGGTTAATGATAAATTCATTTCCCACATGAAGTACTACACATACCTGGAGTAACTTGGTTATTTGCTAAAGTACTTTGAAGCGAAAGAAACTATATTATGGGGAATAGAAAACTATTACTAAACTGAGCAGTTAAGTAAACAAATTTTATGCATAGATAAGTAGCAATTCGTTAATGGTTAATTGCAGGATAAAGATTTCAAATGTGGAGCATTATACGACTAAAGAAGCAAAAGAGACTCACAAAAAGATCACGTCTCTTGGGATCATTTCCAGATTAGGTAGATGCAAATTCTGACAGAACAGCTTCTCGGCGGAGCAGTGACAACCAATGCCACTTCCTCCACCCACAGTTTCAGACGCAGAAATTTCGTTGAGGACTTCTTTATTCTCTGGAGAATCTGTGACTAAAGTCGAACTCACAGTCGATGCTAAGCCCAAGTTGAAAACTTTTGTTTGTCGGGCTCCGGGTAGAAAACGACCCGTTCTAAGTTTCTCCTCCGACTTGCTCAACTTATCTGTAATAGTACAATGTACATAAGTGGCTAGCTTTTCCTTTGACTTTGCTAATCTTACAGTATGCACACTTGCATTTTCAACATAATACCGCAAGCGTTGTACTTTACTCACCACTTTTATGCAAATTCTCGTGTAAAAATTATTCCCTCGGTGAACACACTTTAAGAATGCATGCTTTTGCCATATGTAGCCTCTCACAATGCTCTTGTAGATATGTTGTTGTGCTGAGATTCACCTTATTGCACTTTTGTATCTATTTTTTATTCATATCTATTTTTACATAAGATATTCTCTCCAAATGGCTTTTGTGATTGTTATTTGTGGACAATATTATGATAAAAAGGACTTGAATGACATGAAAGGATGAGTCACATTTATCCCTGATAATTTTCCAGGATTTTTCAATAAGCTCTTTTCATTTGGCAACCCGCATCATTTCTTGCAAAGTGCATTTTTGAAGATACCAGGAGTAAAGAGATCATCAGGAATGCAAAAAATAGACAAAACCCAAGAGCTACGCGGGCTTTATAATGCAGGCTGACGTATGTCAGTTACAATGCTACGGAGCAGACACCGGGTAAATGTAGTTTCTTTTCTTCTTCTACATAACTGTATTGTGCTTAGTTTTAAATTGATATTGAATGTTTCTTACATTTGCATGTCGCATTTTTGTCCGTATCCGCTCCTGGCCTTTTCTGAAAAAAGGAATCCCAGAACTTTTTGTCATGATGGTTCTCTGTAATAATATAATAAAATGTAATGAGAGCCAGTAATGGAAATGGTACTATCAGTTTCACTAACTTTCTCCATTTTTTATCTATTATGTAATCATTTTATAGCCAAAGTAATATCTATTGCTACCCCAGAATGCGAACGCGCACTTAGGTTACCATATCTTGATGGACACACACATAGAGGCTTGCTTGTCTTAACCGAAGGAACATGAATAAAAATGACAGCTACGTCTTAGCCAATTTCTGCCCTGTCTCTAATAGTAAGCACAACACTTATCAAAATTACTCTTATCTAAACATTGCATTGCGACAGCATACTATCCAGAGTCAGATTTTTATCAATTTAACCTATTTATGATATTTGTTCACAATCAATTGTATTTCGCACCCAAAAAACGAAATCAAAGACCGTATTTGTTCTATTATGGGTTTATCATGCATCTGAAGCACTGCTAATAACAATATAATACTAATCTACCAGAAATAAGCTTTTCTTAGTTGTGAAAGTTGTGATTCACAGAATATTAGAGTACTTACTACAATTTCTCTCATCACTCTCGTCGTCGCAATCGTTTTTTCCGTTGCATATGGAGGACTGAGGAACGCAAAGAGCAGGATTACTGACGCATTCAAAGTGGCCCACAGGGCATGAAAATATAGCGAATGCACTTTTTGCAGTGGCATCGGCATCTTTCTCCTTATTGTTGTCAGTTTCGCTTTTATCCAGCACGTCTGTTTGTGTTGTTGCCTGGAGGAAAATCGGAGTTGGTGGAGTGGAGGATATCTGAACCTCAGGGTTCGCTCCACTTGTTCCGTTCCCTCTGACTAGTTTCTTTTCTCCACTGTTAGTCATGACCATGGAAATCATTTGGACAAGGAGAAAGCTCCACGAGGAAATCAGCCGACCTGCTCATCAATATTATTATCATGCCCACCAGTGCAATTGTTGTCTGTCCAACTTTTTTGATTTATTCATTCGTTTTCACTTTCACGTATCGGTATTACACGTTATATCTACTGTATAGTAAATAGTATATACGCCTACAGTGTCTATAATGTATAACATACGTACGCAATTCAACTCCATAAGATTACATTCGATAATAGTAAGTGAGAAGTGCATACGTCTCCGATATTTGGAATGCAGCATAACTTCGACTTCCTAGAAATATAGCATTTTCAATGGTTTTTGTTATGTAATAACGTATTTCTTTGACATGTTGATAGTTTGATAGTATTTTCCCACCAAAGATTCTAAGATATTGTATAGGAGGAAAGAATGATGGATACTATGGATCTGTATGAATTCGGTTATGTCCGGTTATGTTGCACATAGATATCTGCCTTAGTTTAGATTGGAAACGATATCAATCTATAAATATTTGAGGAAAATATGAATAGAAAGAGCTGAAAGCATTAGCTACTATTAGAAACACTTAGAAGTTGGAAAGAAAAGGATTTACCTACGTCAGCAACTATCACACAACACTCAGAGAGAGATATATGAAATAGTGCGAGCTTATAATAATAATTCATCCTATCATTGGGTGAAGATTGAATTGAATGCAGCCCAGTTGAGGCAACTCCTTTAATCTGGCCTTGCTTCGCTTTCCTTACCCCTTCCGCTCCTACGTCTCCGCTTCTCTCTATGTATTCTCTCATGCATCTCTAAGAAATTCATCATCCTTAAGAAATATTTCTCAAAATTCCCCTTGACACCCTGCCTTAAAGAAATAAATGAAAGTCTGCATCTACATCCCAAATATGACATCGGGAAACAAATAGATCTAATACCGATCCATGTATAAGTAATTAATAATGCAAATAATAGCCCATTATCTGCTTCAAACGAAGGTCATTGGAAGACTTATGTTGATAAGAATTCAAACAATTTCACCACTTCAACAAATTCTACTCTAAAACACATGATTTAATTTGCAACTTCATGCGAGGTCGCATGTTTAATATGTGCAAGTTGTAAAGAACCCTACTTTGCGTCATGACCGTCGTATAATGTATCTTTCATGTGTCTCAACAAAAATACATGAAATATCTTGGACAAGAAAAACAATCGTTGCTCTCACCTTCCACCTTTTCAAATAACTTCAAGGTGGTAAGGAGAAGGAATGTAGAACTTATATATGTATAATGTACAACATTGGAAATAAAAGTTATATATTTACAGTTACCAGACGACTGATTGCAAAAGTAACACAAGTGAAAACTCTAAATAAGAGACCTTTGAACGGCAGATTCTTTTAAGGAATTTGGGACTCTCAATGGTAGTAGGTATCAACATTATTTGTCTATCATATCAAATGATGGAATTGCAGATTTCAAATACATAAGAAAGAATGTCAATATCTTTACGTAGTTTTTTGAGTTGGGATTGGGAAACAAGTGTAATGCATCTGCAGACCTAACCTCGGTTTAAGAACCTAATGCACGAAAGTAGTGACAAGTTATAATTACCAAAAAAAATTAGATTTATGACTTGAATACATTTTTCTGTTCATGATCGAATCGATTTATATGACCGGGATGGAATCATTTGTCCAAAAAATGGTCACGTGGGAAAAATATCACTTGAAAAATAACGTTTTGGTACAAGTTGCAATTTTGCGTTGCTAATTTGGTCCACTGACAATAAGACAGATTTCTGTACAATATAATCATATAAGGCAGCTGTTACCAAATTGTGCCTAGATAGTAGTTAAATATTGATACATACTGTGAACTGTGTTTATGACACCTGAAATCACATAGACGGTACCTCTTATAAAAATAGCACCAGCAGAAAAGAGCTATGGCTATGCCTAGTAATTGACTCAGATTCCATATCATGATCAAATTCTATCGAAAGTTAAAGCTATGTATGTCTTTTAGGATTCTTATTCGAAATGCCCTAACAATGAAGATTGCGTAATAGCTAGCCTCGGTAATAGTTTGAACTTACATATAGTACGCGAAAATGAGATTTTGCAGCATTAACGTTGAGTAAACATACGCGCGTATGTAATTACAACAGTAAATTGATGTTGTTCTTCCGTCGAAATATTATTATTACCCGAAACGAAAGGCTGCAAGACAAAATAAAGAAGCCAATCTACACCGTACCAAAGTATTTCGATTTAGCAGTTGATTGAGAGTTATCCTGAAAGTACTGCCATAAAGGTACAATAATAGGCAGTTTGAGATGGAGAATAAAAATTATAACCATTAGATGGAGAAGAACTAGGTCGGGATTCTGGTTTCACTTTGGTCATTAATGATAGGAAAATGTCGGCAGGAAACTTATGTAAGCTGCCTTTGTTTTGTCTCTGGAATTTAACTGCACAGATCAAATTAAGCTTCATTTCCAACAAAGGAGATTCGTATGTAGTATTCCAATCATGCCTCCTTCCATAGTAGTTGGCTTTAGGATGTGATTGTAATTCCACTGAGCCTCTGGAAGCTCTAAAAACTTCGTATGCATGTACTCAGGAAAATAACGCTGTCTGCAAACATTTATAATTTTCCCTACACTAAGCAAGTAATACGTGAGATGAGATAATCTCTTTTCTATAAAGACAGCATCCAATGCACTTTGACCAACTAACTTTGCATCATAATTTTTAAGTTTCGATTGTAATGATTTCCGTTAGCTCTTAACCCATTTACCAGCCCAAACTTTGTTTTGCTTCACTAATGAACAAACCTTTGATAATTAAATGTTCTAACGACAGTAGATGGACATTAATTTAATAAGAATGTACATCAACTTGTAGATGTCATCGATTTCTTATCCTAAGCACTAAAATAAATAATTAGAAAACTTTCATGAATCCGAAAAATGCAGCAAAATCCATGATGATGGAAAACATTTTTTACTTATTTTGTTAAGGCATTTAAGTTTTGTTTAACTTGATTCTGCTAATAGTGACTTTACTTTGGTGGATTTTGGGCACACATTAATAAGTCAATCGTTATAGTCGAAATGCACTTTCCCACTCTATATGCTAACTTCCCATTAAAAATTCACAACTTTCACCATACCAAAGCCACCATCGGTTCGCGTTGGTAAACAACCCAGTGGCCGGTGAAAGTAGTATCATACGTAGTTAGCATAAGGAAGGAAAATAAATTGCCATTTCGGACGTATTCATAAAATTATACTAACACATTATTAGTATAAACGAATTGATGCGCATTATATACCTAACCCCACAAAAAATCAGGATTTCTGAATCAGAAATCCTAAATAAATAATTTCAAAAGTTTGTGTCATCGTTTATTAATAAGTAGTGGGCGAAATTACTACTTTCTTAGGGATTGAGGTGAAGTTGTGGTTGATGTTTCTTATGATCAGTTACTTTTATATATAGGATTTGGAATTTATGTAAATTATATCTCGTACAGCAAGGGGGAAAGTTCCTACGCTAAGATACATTTTTCATTTATCCATTACATATTAAATAATATTTTATTAGGAAAGTCTTGAATTTCAATAAAAGTAAGCCATGTTATTTCAATACATAGTACATATACGTATGTCATTGTGAAACCAATAATAAATTAGTATTCTTACCGTTCTTCGGTGCAATCAACAACATTCTTAATACATTAGGTACACTGATACAACTACAGGTTCCAGAATGTAATGTGTATTTCCTTCATTTTGCTTGCTCAGTTGTAGATCAATTAATACATAGCCACATTTTGCACTGCTACTGCCCGTACATAAATTCTTAATGTTTTCAACCGTCTGCAAATTGTCTGCATACTGACCGTGATTGATACTGTGAATGCAGTTGGAAAAAGTTTTTCATTATCTTTGAATCTTACCTACATTATGTCTACATCTACTACTATTGGAATCTCTAACTGAGTCACATATTATTATTTCTGAATAAAATCAGGAATTCAGTATTCGTGATCTCAAAATTCTTTGCTTTATCAATAAATGACGTGATTTTCTTTGATTTTAAAGTTTAGGAAGAATGCAAAGTAAAGGAAAAGAGAATAGTTGTGTTTGGTTTCCCTAATGTTTAAACTTTCACAGTTACAACGCATCTTACGACGCTATATGACTTCTGATTCTGAATTCTCAACCGAAGTATTACATAAAGTCATAATCCTGTTTAAAATAATAATAGGATTCGATTTGGGTATGTTACCGTTACAATGACAAGGTTGGTGTAAAGCAACGAGCACTCTCATATAAAACACTTGAACAAGAATGAGAATGAATTGTGATAGCGTGTGTCTGCTCCAAGCTCAGTCCGAACACGAACTGAACTGAAAACTAAGAACGTATGCTGCTGGAGAGACTTTCTCTGGTTGATCTGGAATCTGGATTGCCCCAATGAAGGAGTTAACAACGTGAGGTTCTCTCACATGCAATCATGGACCAAAACCTAGACTGAACGACATTACTACATAAAATAGAGCAGAATCGTGTGCAAAGCAGGCCCAATAATGCAATTTACTACTTTTGCTCTTCGTTCGTACACGGTTAGCTTATCCATCTGCTACATCCTGTTCGGCACTATATGGTTCATCTTCTCACTCAACTATATAAAACCCACATGTTTCTCTACACCACTGCAATATCTTTTTTACCGTAGTATTCCCTAATTCCCTTTCCCTATATGAATATATACCCTTTAACTTATTTATACTGACTAATATCCTATTTAATTCTGTGTTGTTTATAATTGGCTATTTTATTATTGGAGTAAATGATTATACACATACTAAGATAAAATAAACTTTATTGTCGGATAGTACGTGCATAGTGTTCACAAGCAGTATGACAATAAAAAATAATAAGATGAGACATGATATGAATACAAATCATACCGCAGATAAGCATTACTGTTTATCATAATCGCATCTGGATATTTATTTCTGATTCATACCTATAGATTACAAACACACTTGCGATGCGAATAGTATAGAGTAGGTAGTTTTATTTTAGTTCAAAAATATTAAAAAATCGAAAATACTGATTTCATTCAGCATGAGAATAAGCCAATTTGAATAATGTAGTGTAAGTGGAAAACATTTACTCTTCTACGAAACCCAGGACTAAACTTTGGCTGTACAAAACTTTCTGTTACCAAGAATTGAAGCGATTACTGTAGTTTAATAAGCCCATAAATGCTTTCGGACGTTAGGACTATTAGGAAAGAGTGGGAGGACAGATTGGATTTACGTAATATAACGAAAATAGGCCGAAGTGAGCGCTTATGACAGTGACAGTTTGCTTTAAGG
Source organism: Tomocerus maximus (assembly GCA_019776445.1). Lineage (NCBI taxonomy): Eukaryota > Metazoa > Arthropoda > Collembola > Entomobryomorpha > Tomoceridae > Tomocerus > Tomocerus maximus. The sequence goes on from JABASH010005915.1 coordinate 10,853, forward strand.
GAAAACAATTTATGAGCAAAAGGAGAAAGAGAGTTCTCATTTTGCAGTAGGTTTCTGTTTTTAGGTGCATTTCAATTTAAAATGTTGTAATACCAAAGAAAGATGACAGTATCCAACAATAGTTTCTCTATTAGGATGTCTGTACTCCTTTCTCTATTAGGATGTCTACTTACAGCAGACTATACTGAAGGTGTTATATACTATAGGCCTTTGATTATAGGCATAGGTAAGAATATTCGCTGGAAAGGTGGATATTGCTAAAAGTCATACTGTTCATTTCAACTTTAAAACTATTATATTGATATTGGTAATAATATTATTGAGTTTTCACTTCGTCGTTCGCCCGTCACCTCTTCTCTATGTCCAAGTATAGAGACATTGTAGGTTGTGGCATATAACGACAAAACACTTATTAAGAAGGCTTTTTACCACAGCGCCAGATTGACTCTGACTATCAAAATGCATGTAAA
>JABASH010005916.1:0-11322 GCA_019776445.1 Tomocerus maximus
GGACTCGGTCCTCTGTGAAATATTTAGTCAAATCTTTAGCAATAGTTTTAGCAAAAGATTTAGAAAGTGTTAAATATTTAAGACTCCGTCCTTCGGGAAATATTTAGACAAATATTTAGTTTTAGAATTAGTTTAAGATTTAGAGATTACTAATTCATTGGGGATTGATCCCAGAAATTGTTTTTGAATTTATTTAGAATAAGAATAAGTTTAAGCAGTGACTAATAATTTGATGACTCGCTGTTTGGATTATTTGAAATTGAATAAAGTATAAGTGTGTTCTGTGTGAGTGAAATCTAACTGGACTTTGAATCACTTATTGAATAGAACTCACTTATTAAATAGAACTTGAGAAAAATCCTTAGATAACTATCAGTTTGTTATTTAAGGTTGGTCCTTCGAGTGTTGAAACGAACTCTCTATCTTACAAGTGTAAGATAGCGTTATTACAGTTCAGAGTAGGTATAGCTGGCTGTAACAAACAGTATGCATTTTGTTAAAACCCAGCCACGAGTCTGCGATTTTGTTGTCAGTCTGCATTAGTATTACTCAAGGTTATGAGGTGAGTTACTATCCCTTCTAGCGTTAATTAGGATGGCGCCAGCCTTTTTAAGACACTGATATGGTAACGTAACATCCGAATGCCGAGAAATTGTTACTCCACGGCCATGGGGTCACAGGTTGGTTGGTTGGTCAGGTTGCCGTGCACGTTGTTAATAAAAGTTTTAATTTCCAGTTACGTAATGGTAGACTTTGGGATAATAAATTATTATCGTCACTAGGGTATTACGTTCCCATATCAGCGACTTAAAAAGGCTAGCGCCATCCAAATTAGAGCTGAATGGGATAGTGCCTCATTTCATTGATAAAAGTAAAATTTTGAATTGAAAACATCCTGTCGGGCCTATCTATTCCCTACATGGCCATGACTACAGCCCATGCGCATTGACCATCACGGGCATCACCATCACCAATACAAAATCACAATAAATCTCGATTTTGTTGTTTTGAGAAACGGAGAGTAGTGACTTACTTAGAGAATATAATGGATACTGACAGTGAGATTTTCAAGAACTCTGACTGTATTTTTTAGCGCGTTAAAAATTAAAGTCTACACCAGTTCACAACAGGCTACCTTGTCAAAATCCGTTTGAAATTAACTCTACTGCTGATTAGGTATCTATAGCGCTTTCTAATGCTGAAAAAATATTCTTTACGACCAATGGTTACTGACAAAAACATGTAGTAACCCACGTTTACTACTTTTGACTCCATTATCCATTAGTCGGAACAAATACTACTATACTTTGAATTTCGTTCCAGAGATGGCAGGTCTAGTGCTGTAGTGCCTAATGAATGTAATGAATTACAAATTTTGGTCTCAAATTGAATTTTAATTTAACCCGACATGCTGATTTACAGGTACTCGTGAAACTGCACAAACTCGTAGAAGCTATTAGCATTGGGTTGATGAGATGTTTCGTTGTACAAATTACAAACTATTTATAGATATTTGAACTACCTCATTTTTATATCCGGCGAGATTTCTTAGAGTGAACTGTTGTTATTGTTTGAATTGTTATTGAATTGTTGTTATTGTTATTTTATGATAAGGGCATAGTTGATGGGCTCGTGATTAAATATTTCCTGGCTCAAACAAGAAAATTATGTCACAAGGCGACGAAGTAAGTTTTTTATTGACAGCAATTCATAAAAATGCCTTTTGTAAGAGATATTGCCTATAACTCAAGTGTTTTAATTTTCAAAGTGTTTTGTTTTTAATGTCAAGTCCAGTCCTATTTTATTTAAATATAACAGGTGAGTAAATATTATTCATCACTAATAATATGTAACTCATTTAATGCGTATTATAAACTTTACGGGACTTTTATTTGTTAGTTGATAGATAATAATTATCATTTATCATGTATACCGATTTCATGAATCCATATTCGCGTCTACCCCGGCGACTGAATTTCGAATGATATAAGTATTGCGTAAAATAAACGTTTCCAGGAAATTGATCAAGTGGGCTCATCGAATATTATTTTCAAAAACATGACTAGGTACTGATAACGAAATGACATTTTTTATATACCGGTACTTATAAATATGAGATTGCTTCAAATGAAAATTCAAATAACGGTCGGTAACTATAATTACTATTCCCTACTAGATTTTTACTGAGAAATAAAGAGACATGCATTATAAATACATAGTAAGTAGTATTATGGTTCTTCCTATTTTAACTAACAACTAAATAAAAGCTATCTATCAATCTAATCCCAAAACTCTTCAGCTTGCTAGTGAAAGTATAAAAACTAACTGAATTAAGTAGTCTAAAAATTATAAAATAGTATACCATGGCACTAACTAATATGGTATTATGATATTTATATATAGTAAATATTAATAATGTATTTACTGCCTCAAATTAATGTTGCCCTACCGAATACAGACACAGTGATAAAATGCAATGGCAAAGTTAGCAAAAAAGGGTAATGGAAAACAAGGAAAACTTATAAAGGTATATTAACGACTAATTGTTGAGGTTTTGAATAGGTAACTTTGTATAGTATGCTAATATTTTGAAGATATATGGAAATAAATTGTAATTTTGGAATAAATGTAAAGTTTTCAGTGACATGACTTGACAACTCTTTTTTATAGAACTTTTATTTCATCATTTATCAAGTCGACAAATAGGGTTATTGTAGACCATTTTTAGGTCTACACGTGGACCGACCAAAGTTCGTATGTTGTCAATTCCGTATCTGATCATTGTGGGTCTTTCAAGAGAGAGACCCCAAGCAATGACCCGGACATCTTCGGGAAGACCCATGGGTAGCAGCATCTCTGGTCTAAAAACTCCGGAGTTGCCTATCTCCACCCATTTCTGGAGTCCCTTATGGAAGGCAAAGACTTCCATAGATGGCTCTGTGTAGGGGTTGTATGCAGGCTTGAAACGGAGTTGATCAATCCCCAGTCTCCTGAAGAACTCTGTCATCACTCCAATCAAATGACCCAGGCTCAGATTTTTGTCAGCGACAAATCCTTCCACTTGATGGAACTCTGCCAAATGAGTGGCGTCCAGTGACTCGTTTCGGAAGACACGGTCAATGGAAAACTTTTTCACTGGCTTAAATGGCTTGTTTTGAGCTAAAGACAAACAAGAGTTAATTAAACAACGAGGCTGCATTTACCTAAAGTCAGCAATGATCGATGTCCATTATATGGAATATCCGGTTTGATGTTAGAAATAATCTCCTTTGACAGGGTAATGTTTTTATGGCTTACGTTAGCTAGCCACGAATATTTAATTTGGTGAAGTACCTACCTTCAGGAGCTAGCCTTAAAATTCCTCTCCATTTGAAATGATTTTATTACAGAGCATTACTAATGCATTTTTGTAATTGTTTTCAATTATTTTCTATCTTTAAATTTATAATTCAGCATTAAAGGTGTATCACCAATAAATTTTATAATACTGTCGGTTTTATTTGAAATGATAATTAATTAATTCCTTAATTAATCCTCAACTGAAAGACGATGTAAGGTTACTAATTTCCCTTGTGAATATCATAATAATCAATTATACCAAAATAAAATAGAATAATAGGCCTTAAAATCAGATATTAGTAATTACCCAACTCGTAAAGAATCCTAGCGCTTATGGCCGTAGTATGGGTTCTTAGAATATTTTTCTTGGCCTCTTCCTCCTTCCATTCTGCACCGTAGCCAGACGATCCATAATCACCCACAGAATGGATTCGTTTAATTTTTTCTTTATAGTCTTCTGGAAATGAGTTACAGAATTGCGGTCTTGACATGAAAAATGTATCTTGAACATCCCGAGCTGGATGCTTTTGTGGGACGAACAATGTGTCGAAATTCCAGAAGGAACTTTCCACAAAGCGATTAGTTGGCATTTCAGAAAATCCCATTTCAGTAAGAATCGTTAGAAACTCTGCTCTTACCTATATAACATCAAAAAATTGAAACTCAAATGTCAACGGTAGGACACAAATTAGTAATTTATAAATGCTTTGAACCTTACTTTCATAAGAGGATGCAAATGACCTCCTGTAACGGGCAGTCCAAGTGCGTCAAAATTGTAAGGCTTGAAGTTCATACTCAGATAGGACTTGTTATTCAAGACTTCTTCAGTCAGTTCTGCCTCTTGTTTCACAACGGAAGTAGAGAAACTCTGACCTCGGCTAACAAGAAAGTAATTGACTCGAGTATTCACAGCCAGTTTCCTTTTCTGTAGTTCACTGAAAATATTCTCGCCCAAACTATCAGGTTTTACTGACAGTTTCTGAAGATTAAGCTGAGTCTAATAGAAAAAAGCCATTTTCATGCAAATTAATATTCATAATAGTCTCTATGTAACAAAATAGTGCCATATTAGTAATGGAATAGAAGCTAAATTAGCTAAAACCATTAATTCAAAAGCGTATAGAGAATTAGCACAAACATTGTTAAGGCTGTGCCAGTCTTAAGGCAATTATGAATTCCCTGATTTACCATTGCAGTGAAGTTTCATCTCGTATGAATAACTCATTTTTAAAATAATATGGGCCCATTTTTGAAAAATTTCAGCAACCAATATGGTATGGTAAATATAAATATTAACAAGACGTTTTTATTTTGAAAAATAAATCAAAAGGACATGCTACTGTTAACAGTATGTCGAGAGGTTACCTGGCGTTAGCACACTAGTTTGTCAATGAGCTAGCGAATACTATAGGTATATGACGTACTAAGTTTATATCGGAGCAATCGTGGTCAGTGTTTTATTTTAGCCGGTTTTTTTTTACATTTTAGCCAGCCACCTGGCTTTAATGATATACAATGGTATAAAATGGTCTAGTGGCTAAAATGGCATATCACAACGTTAATATTCCTCCTGAAAATGTAGTCCCTAATTGCCATTGAGTTTAAAATGCTTTAATGGGTCTAAAATGGAATTAGATCGATTTCTGAACATTTAAAAACCAATTTAACAGCAAAAATTTGATAAAATTGCTTTATTTTGAGTTAATTTTTATTTTAGCCCCTACCATTTTAGCCACTAGTCGGTGGCTAGTCAAACACTGGTTGTGGTGCCAACGCAAGAAAATCGTAGCGACACAAGCTTTCAATGTTAACAGTACCACATGCTTACATAGGGTTCGAAATTGAGGTGCATGTTTTACATAAGCTTACTATACTTCTACATGATATGACATCGATATTTTTATGCATAGTCAGATTTAAGTTTGAAACATTTTCGCCTGAAGGATGGTACATGCTGATGTATTGGTTTGAGTGCTTTAACAATGCTGATTACGTATTCCTTCTAGAGCTAATGAAAAATATTCATTCCTAAATTTCCAAATGTTAATATTAATAATGCTATATAATTGTACTTTTCCCAATATTAATCATTATCAGACAGCAGAATGACATTGATAAAAGATAAATAACTTGCAAGCCAGTTAATTAACGTATCAATACAGGTCTAACTACTGGATGATATTTTTATGCAACATACAGATTTTTAAATATAATATTAAATAATGTGTTGTCGAATGAAATATTATACTTACTTCATCCATGACATTTTGAACAAGTCTAACAACTTTTGAGTTGCCATCTTCTGTCACTACCTTGAGCCATCCAGCTTGAATCGCTTTGTTCAGTCCAATTTTGACTTCATTTTCATCCCCGTCGACGTTTTTCATTAGCATATTCAACGGGATGCCAGTATTCTCCGGGACTTTTGAAAATACCAAAGCTTCATAGCTACCCTTTTCCAAAATCTTTCTGCCTGAATTATTTTTATTACTTTTGAATTACTTTTATTTTGAACATAGAATTACAAAGCGTAGTTAAGATGACTAATAGTAATAAATTTTGTTATACCTTCTGGAGTAATTTCTTGCTGATTGGTGGACAGTTGCTCGGTTCTAATGACGTCCCCTATACTTTGAAGGCTTTTAATCGTCCCAATAACTTTTTGATGATCTAGCTTTAGTTTTTCAGCTAACGTAAGTGTCGTGACATTGTCTTCTTTAGACAAATATTCTAAAATCCTTTCACTAAGATTACCTTCCATTTTTTACTCAATGGTTGATGATTTGAAAAACCCGATAAAAAGATGTGTATGCTTACTAAAACGAATCTTCCTAATGCAAAACTGAAAGAAAAAGTCCCAAAATTTATGTATACCGGTGGAAGGAAGCCAAAATGGTGTAATCTGTATTACAACTCGGCCGTAAATGTATTAGCTCTGTGAAGCAAAGATAATGTCAAATGATAGATATTTTATTCTCCATGTTTGTTTTGTTGTTATAATCAAATAGATACTATATTTATACGCGTATTTCTCTAAGTACATACTACATTTACATAACAAGCACTATATTACTAGCATCTATTTATTAATCAGAAGCAAAACACATACCATAAACAGAAAGATAATTATTTACCTGACAGCAATCAATCATTTTATCTAGTCTTTCCTAGAAAAACGGCACCTGATCTCTGATCATGTATGAAGCGCTTATTGTATTTACTGTTCAATGATCTCATCATCAAGAATGCCGTAAAAACCATTCACTAACTGCATGGTTGTTCATGCATAGTTAGTGCATGCCAATAAAAAACTTCTCATGTGATGCACTGATTCATTGAAATAATTATGAATCCCCTTATAATTCATGTGAATTTATGGATTTGGGGACTTAAAGTTTAATGTACCTCTCTAAAAATTAATATCGGAGCCAGACGCTTAGAAAGGAGTCATCAACATCTATTACTAATTATATTACACCGGTAGGAAGGTTTTCCTCAGACTTATTGTATACAACGCAATATATTGTACTTAAGACTTGACCCGACATGAACATAGCACATGCATAATCTCGTTAACCTTGAATTAACACCTACGTATCGAAAACGCATATTGTTAATCTATCCCCCATAAACGTTTGATTATTGAAGTGATGAAATCATAGAAATAAGTTTTTTGGTCGTGTGAACTTGTGAACTTACATTTACGATACCATAAGAATTTATTATATCGAATGTGGGATTTGCAAACTTTTGTACCTTCGTTACAAAGTGCAAAGTATAATTTTGACAATATTGGTGTTTAGTACAACTTTAAAACTAGGTACATAATTATAAAAACTATATATGGATGCATGCATTCATGGATGTTATTATGTTATATGAAAATAATACTTTGTCACATGAACGATTTGTTTTATAGAGCGTATTAAGTCAAATAATTATATAGGTACCTGGTTTCATTGAACTAACATGACATTCATGATATGATGTAAATGAACTCTTATAGTATTTAATTTGTTCCTAATAGGATGATTCATAGTCATATATATGCAAATAATTTCTAACTTTGGTCATCATGAAACATTCAATCAATGAGTGATTATACGGTAATTGACATCAGGTTTTCAACATTTACAATTACGACATGATTAATTTATTAATTCATTTAATTCACAGCCATGGCAATAACACCCAAATGAGTCATAGAGCCATGTCAATAACACCCAATTTACATAATTGAAATGGAAATGGAATATTTTAAGCAGTTTCATTAATGGAATTGTTAGGAAGAATTTTCTTGTGTTGAAACCAAGCACCTTCCAAATCCCCTGGATTACAAAAACCAATTAATATATGCAAATAATTAGTTAAAAAGATTTTAAGCATATTTTTAGTACTTTGAATTTCCTCCAAAGTTCTGCCCTTTGTTTCTGGCAGCAAGAAAAATGTAAAAAGTAGTCCTAGGAGACACACAGCAGCAAAAAACCAGTATGTCCCATGCTGACCCCAGAACTCCATCATGTCTTTAAAGAAAAACATGACAAAAAAGCCGAAAACTCTGGCAGCCTATATTTAAAACAGTTAGGTATTTTAACTCTGCAAACAGAAGTATCTGGAAATTACATTTTTTATAGATTGAAACTTACCAGTATAATTACTCCGGAAGAAAATCCTACCAGAAAAAGAATATAATAAAATCCATTTCATTTTTAGAATTTACTTAAAAATTGTATTAATGTTTACGAGTCGTATACCTTTGGCCGCTGGATTTACAATCTCTCCCATTACAACCCAAGGAAGAGGACCTAAAAATTAATAGTTTATAACTATAACCAAATGTAACATTTTTCTACATTTATCTCGGTTCCTCTAAACTTACCCACTCCAAAGGAGTAAGCTGTGATGTAAACGACCATGCATGCTAAAGGAAACCAAGAGAATTTGTCCCAAGAAGATGTATTTTCTTGAAAATATAGAAATATCCCCAATACAAACAACGTCACGGTTAAGAATGCTTCAGAGCCCATCATTAAAGTCCGTCGACCAAATTTGTCGACAAAAAAATACGCCACAAATGTTGCAACCTGCAAGATAATTAAAACATTTACCCAATTTTTGGTAGATATGCCAGATTTCTATGTTTTAGTTGCAATTACAAGATTGATAGCACCAAGGACAATAGTTGAGGTATTTTCATGGACTTGAGCCGTTCCAGCATCCTTAAAAACGTCCACAGCATAGCACACTATGGGGACAACGCCACATACCTGCAGGAAAAATTGAAGTGCTATGGCAATAAATATCGGTTTTAAAACTGGCATGCCTGAACAAATTGTTATACTATTTCGCAATTTCTCCATGATTGTAGACTCTTCAGTTGTTCCTGCCTCTGAATTTTCACTTTCTATCGCTAGTTCAATCTAAGGACAAATACATTCATTTCAAAACAAAAATAATTTAAAAACACAACATAACTATGCAAATTTATCTCAAATTTGCATATTTTATAGCTTAGAAGCTAATAATTTGCTCACCTTTGTAACTTCATTGATAATGTCACTGTCGCTAGCATCTTTGAAATATTTCAAAGCCTTAATGGCTTCGTCCTGCTTACGATCTTTGATAAGAACTCTAGGTGATTCAGGGATAACACATAGCAGGATAAAAAACAGGACACAAATAGTGGAACAAGACAGAGCTTGAACTTTCCACGAATAAAATGTGCCTATAATATAAATGAAGAGAACCCCACAGCAAAATAACATGTCAAATAAGAAATTCAATTGACCCCTTCTACTAGGATTACTGTATTCGGCCACTAATGCATTTGATACTCCAACACCAGCCACAAAAAAACCCGTAATAAAGCGTCCGATGAGTATCATTGCCATGTTTTGAGCAAATGCAACCAGGATCCATCCAAGAAATAACGGCAATGTAGCGATAAGCAATGATTTCTTGAGACCAAATTTTTCTGCTATGGAGCCCATGAAGAAACTCCCAGCAGCACCAGCCAACTATGAAAATCATTGTATCTTGTACCTACATATAAAGGTATTCCCTTAGTTATAATATATTTTTATAAAGACTTACAAAAGTAATTGAGGCAATCCAGGATTCCTCCCACATCGTTATTTCCCCGAATTTGTCACTTTCTCGGAGGCTGGGCAATGCTGTTGAACTCCAAGACCAAACCGTTGCCATGATAAACGCCCCCAAATGAGCTGTAAGAAATATTTTTGTCTTAATTCATGCCTTCCACCTGTTATCTTCGGATTCCTTAATCCGGAATTCTTTAAATGGGTCTAATATGATTTTAGTTTATGTATCTACCTGACACAGCATAATAAATTTGCCTATTTTTGGCTTTCGATCCTTCGGTCAAATCTTCTTTATTGGTATTTCTGCTTGCGCTATTCAACTCTTGCAGTTCTGAAGACCGTTCCTCCGCCATTTTTAAAATTCAAATGCGCTGAAATGAAAATGTTCTAGCAAATACTCAACAACAGGAAACAACTTATTGAATGGTGAAAATACACTAAATCTTTTGTCGTAGGGTATAATAAAAAGGAGTCTAATTTTTGAAGAACATGTACATGTATTTGATTAGATAATACACAAGTACAATGAGTGTAGGTACATTACATAAAATTTTATTGACTAAAAATGTAAGTGCGTCTATTATACACAGTGTTAGTATTTAGCCTTGAATATACGTTTAGATATTTAGATATATGCAGCCGAAAAATGATTCAAGCTGTCTTACCAAATACACAGTTAGTTTACCAAAAAATACCTTATTCCAAATCCAAACGTTATTGATATATAGTATTGATACACAATTGCACAGTATCCATTGTTTCATTATCTAATCATGTAGAGTATATACATATGTATGGTACCTACACGAATTATTCGACAAAGCTAATCCTACACCACCAATCTCGCGAAGTCTATCGCATATTGCGTTTTTGTCATCTCTATTTAAAACAGGTGGAGGTGGCTAGCAGCCACTACACCACTTTTAGAACTCACAGAGGAACGACAAAAATAATAAATCCAAAGTAATAATTCCTGTTTTTGCATCTAAAGCGTCAAAATGCCTACTGTTAGTGTCAAACGGAATTTGCTCTTCAAGAAGATCGGTCAGGAGTTCTGTAAGTTCATTTTTAATGTTGTCAAAATAACATCAATTTTAGTAGTTAATAAAAATTCATTTCACTAACGTCCAGAAAAGGGTTACAAAGTCGGCATGCCGTAAATTGATACATTGGCATGATACAGTTGTTAGCAGCTAAGTAAATGGCATGATTAGTAGTTTCTGGCCCACTGTAAACTATTTTTGTGTGATATCTACGGCATTTACGGCACACTCGATTCTCTGCAAAATATTAAAACATGTAATAATAATATATTCGTAAATATTCAGCCATCTAAAGGATATCATAATATCAACTATAAAGTAAGTAGAATATTGAGAATTATAACACAGTATTTCCAAATTACCTATACCATTTTAAAAGCATATCTTTTAATACTTTACATATAAAATCTGTGTCGACAATCGCTGATTAATCTAATTTCTGTAATTTAAACTTTAAAATATATGTTTTTAAAAAATCACACCGAGTGAAAGTTTTAGATGCCATTGTAAGTAATACAAGAACGTTATTTCGATTTCTGAGTGTTGAAATTCGTAGGCAGTTTTAAACCCGAGGACAATTTTCATATAAAATTTGCATAGGACGGGAGAATTTTATTTTCAGTATTTTGTTTCAGTGCAATATCCACTCTTTTTTTGCATTTACCATGTTTATTGATTAAAGACAGCCAACGCTCGGAACTTCCCAGTTCCCATTTTCGCATTTTAATGCTGCCCCTTAGCAGATTATTAATATTTATTACCTTTGTCATGGAAATAAGTAGGGCAGTTCAGTTTTCGGCGATTATTTGCTAAAAAAGCGATTATTTCGCAAAAACAGA
>JABASH010005917.1:0-11321 GCA_019776445.1 Tomocerus maximus
ATGTAAAAAAGCCGGCTAAAATAAAACACTGCCTAGAATCTGTATTTCAATTTATAACATGGATTTAAAGAATTTGGTAATGTTCTAATATGGCTAGAATGTAATTGTTAAAAAATGACTCTTGATTGCTGGGAACCTCTTACATATTAGTTATTTTATTATATCGACAGGATATGTATACCTATGTGAGTTGCAGTACTAGTAGATCGGAAACTTGTATGAACTCAGTGAAAGGTATTAGGGAGTTTTGCTGGTGTTGAGGACACTTGAGATGTCAAGGATGTAGCTGATGAATTCCTGATCGGATGGCAATAATAGAGAGTTGGATGGGATGGGAAGAGTAAAGGTCGGAGAAAGAAGTTGGATGCGTCCATTTATCCTACATACATACATATATAGTTCCAGAGTTGGTATCTGTTTCCGGTGTGTCTTGTACATTGACATGATGTGATGTTGGAATTAGAAGAGACGAACGGGATGGAGTCAGGACGAGGAATGAGTGAGTGAGTTAGCAGCAGGTTTTGTCTATCTCGTCGGGGTATCACTTTTTCTATTTAGGGATGTATTAGAGGAGTAGAGAGGGCTATCGTATTACGTGTACTCCGTAGGTATGTCCATTTTGGCTATATTTGTAAACAAGCGAATATCGGTGAAGATATATATGTCGGAGAAAGCGGTGTATGTACGGCGGGAGATAGTGCCGAGTGGGTTTACGGAGGACTTTGGGATGTATCGAAGTTTTGTGTTGATGTCTTATTCTGAGCGGGTGGAGGAATATAATGGAGAGGCTAGTAAAAGTCTTTTGAAAAGTTGTGAAAGAGGATTGTATGGAGGGCAGGGAGGAGGGGGAGGGGACAAGTCGAGTTGAGTGGGACATTGACAGGGGCCCAGCTGTAATAGCTCTCCAGGCACCCATAGCAATGCAATGGAGAGCCCTTCTTCTTTTCACATGGACATTTAGAGCTCCTCTTCACCAAAAGGATACTTGACGAGAGCCCAAAGAAAACACCCGAGATGTTATTTAGCTTCCTGGAAACGGAGACAGAGCTGCCAAGCCAATACTCACAGCCATAGGACAACTGAGCTGCACTCAACTATATCCAATCCAACGATCCCCTTTTATCTGTCTATAATAATATCTGTCTCCTTCACCTTATTACACTTTCCTATACTTAGTTCAATTTACAATCCGTCCGACTCTCTCTCTGTAGCAATAATAATAGTCACTGCCCTATTATTCCTGCTCGCAACTCACCTAATGTCCTACCTAATGTCTCACCCAATAATCTCAATATCAAATGCGACCTAATACAATACAATTGGCTTTCTAAGGCTTACCGTCTTACATTGTTCTATCTCTCTACACAAATTCCTATCTACTCATACCGTCATATCCATATAGTACTACATATACTAACATTTTAGTTCTATATATCAAATTATAGGCAGACCTAGGAGTTTTGATCTTTCATCAGGACAAATTTATCCAACATGTAAAACTACAAGTCGGCATTACGTCATGCAGTTATCTCTAAAGGAAATTATTGGGAATAACTACTGATGTAAACTAACTACAGTAATTAAATATACCTAATTGCTTAATATATGACTACTAGGCACTGACAGTGGGTTACCAAATAGGTATCTATGCAAGTGGCCCAATACGAAAATATTTAATTATAAAATATTATTACAAATATTGTATTTATACAAATTCCCATTATGCTATAGTATAAAAGTTTTGGGCAATTTCAATTTATCAAATTTCCTATACACTCTTTCAACAGATATGGCATTATACATGTCAATATTTAATTAGAGCGACCTCGTTCACCAGGATTACCACTCATGGTGCTCGGAGAGAGTCTTGTAGCTTGAAGGATACCAATTATTAATGAATGGATTTAGAATACCAACGAAAAATATTAAATTTTACTAATAATTAAATTCACATTGTATTGATATTTATGCATACCGTAGAAGTCGGTATAATACCCCAAGGGTATTATTTTGGTGCAGATTTTTGAAAAGGAAATACTAAATAAAATATTTGACCAGATAATAACTAAAATTAGGACTTTATTGTATGTATTTTTTTAAAACGGCACTAATAATGGTAAGGAAATGTAATACACAGACAACGTCTCATTAAATAGTGTAAATTACCAGTAGTATACTCAGAATAGTTACTGGTATGTATGTTAGCAGTGCCAGGAATGATGAGATAAGTCATGAAGATAGACTGTATAGTTTACGTAGGAAATACATAACGTGTTAAGGAGGAAATGTGGTAGGTAGACATTTATAGTGGCAATGCTGGCAATTTTGTGTAGGTGGTTGATGGTTACTTTTTTACTTTGAGTGCTGTTTACATGAGAAAGTGTCGTTTAAATGCGTTTGAAAGGATATCGAAAAGGTTGAGTGAGATCAGAGGGTAGCAAAGTACTTAGATTGGTATATGGCTTAGCAGCCCTTATTATAGTAAATAAGTGAGATATTATGTATGTATAAGGATAAGGTGCCATTCCCCATGGCTAGATGCGTAGGGCGTCTGTACAAGGCTGCGGTATACGGCAGGATGCTAATAGATGCTATTGCAAGTGTAGTGCAGTGTAGTGTAGTGGTGCAAGTCTGTACAAAACTCTTTTTTCATGCAGACCAGAGTAGACGTCGTAAATTTAGGGCTTGAGCCAACTTCGTCACTTTCGAATGCCTTTTACTTCCCAAGATTAAGTTGAGCCTGCCACAAAACGAATTTGAAAGAAACTTTCCTTTCCTGTCCTGGAAGGACAGAGAGACTCGGATACTTTCTCCGTATTTTCCCTAAGCCTACTTCTGCGGAGCCGGCTTCCTTGACGCAGCATCCCGGCCTACAAATATGTACATACATTCTCTGTTTTCTCCTTAACCTCACTTACAATTCTGTTATCGGGAGTAGCGAGCGGTGTTTGACCGTCCCGTGCGGAGAACCGCAAAACTTCCTATTTTCTTTGTGACCCGTTTCAGTTTTAGAGGAGCCTCGGCCTGCCCACTCTGATCCTTTTCTCCCAAATATTTTCACTGCTTTCCCCCAACTGTAGACAAACGCAGCCACCGAGACTCAACTCTTTTCAGATCACTTTCCTCAGCCTACTTACTTCACTCTGGCACGGCCCACAACATTTAACTTAAATGCTGGGCCCTCTAAGACGCTAACTTGGCTTAGCTCCTTTCAACTTTCTCCGAGTTTTCAACTTTGCACTGTCTTACCTTTTCCCTCTTTTATCTCCTATCATCGGAATTCATTTACATTCATTTATATGTCTGCACGTCCCAACTCCAACACACTCTTCAAACACTCCTCTCCACTCGCTCCTGACTAAATACGAGTTTGCGACATCTAATTACTTTCCTTGTACTTCACATGCAACAAAGGTCAATACAAAATCATTAAACTCAATTTTTCTCAACGACCCTTCATAGAAATGACATTTAATCTTTTAACTGTCCTGTCTGGTCAAATCATTTACTAATTATGTAATTTGTAATTAGTCTTCCCAGAGTCTGTTTCATTATTTATTGATTGATTGATTCAGCTTTATTTCAGTGACAACAACAGGCCATCCAATTACACGAAATCAGTAATAATTACGTACAGCTACCACCACTTTTCATCAAGAGTCACTCAACTCACCACCTTCCCAATTTTAACAAAATTAAAATACTTAACTTAGTAGAACATGAACATATCATTCCTATCAGATTCCAGATTGTCAACCAGCATGTCTTCCTTAATTTGTAGCTATTAAGACAATTATCCCATCTATACACAACTGAAACTGCGACAAGTATATGATGCACCAGACAAATATTAAAAGCTTTCCAAATATTTGGGTATTTCAAATATAATTCACTGTCACGTAAGACAATCTTCTATATAAGCCATCAACAAACCTGGAAATAGATTTTATACTCCAATTAATACTGCTAAAGTTACAACAGAATACGGCTTATACAATACAAAATATTTTTTAACATTCTAGTTCTCCACAATTACCATTTACTACTGCCCCAATTTTTTGGCAACTGTGTTGTTTCATCTATTTGTATTAGGGAATTTGCAACCAGAACAAATTTTGATACACCAGTAGGTTCCATTAAATCTTTATTGCAAACAATTCACTACAGATTAATATCTAGGAAAGGTTAAGTACTTGCATTTCTTGTGCATAACTGTATACGTTTGCAATTTATTGCATTTAAATACATTGTTGGGTCTGAAATAATGTCTTTGGAATGCTTTGGCGTACGGTTAGCGACAGTTATCGCTAATTTGACGAACAATTATATCGAGTATTGATGGAATTTGGTTGACGATGTAAAATAGCTTAGAAATCAATGGGATTGAAATTAGAATTGCAGGGTCTTTGTGCTCCAATTTGAACTTTGAATGTAGTTTCCAATTAGGCAATTTCTTGAATAGGCGCAGTCGTATTAATAAATGACGGGACTGAAACAATTATGCCACAAATAGGCATTTAGCATTTGTGATTCCAGAAGCGTAAACACCTCGGCCAATCTCAACTAAATATTGTGGTGGCGGCTGTTGACGGTGTATGGTGTTTACAACACCCTCATGTGTGTAGGCATTGCAGTTTTTAATTGGACCTCATTACTCTGTGTCTTTGTCGAGTAGGTAAACATGCAGCGTATGAATATTCGTTGGGCGAAAGAGTTCAAGTATAGAAAAAAGGAAGCGAGGGGGACTAATGTAAATGTAGAGAGTACGCCATTTGAAGTCAAACTTGAGCCAGTTCGGAGAAATCAATAATTTCTACCTGGTGTGTGTGGTGTGGCTAGGCTATCTTTGCAGAGTTAAGCTACCTGGTTGAATGGCTACAGTGCACTGTATGCTTTCACCATTATGCATTACTACAGTATTGCTTTCATGCATGCAGTTGAGGTGACTTGGTTCGGTTTGTCTGAACCTGAACTAACTAAAGCTAGCCACTTTTCTCTCTTTCTCTTGTATCGTATCGTCTTACTTTGCTAGAGAGACTGCTTCCGCAGTCTTTCCCTCGAAAAGTTAGTAAGTACGTTTACCTGGCTGGCTTTCTCCTAAATAAAGCCTTGTAGGTATTCAGACTAAGGTGAATTATGTCAGAAAGCAAAAACTCGGGTAAAAGGCAAACCAAAAGAAACTGCCGGATTTTTTGTATGTCTTAGAGCAATGTAGTGGTAAGTATATTAGTATCAGCTATATAATGCACACTGCTAGAAGGAAAGAAGAAAACTAACGAAAACTTATTCAAAATCATATACACAGTACTATGATACTACTATAGACATGTACACAGGTAACTTGACTTCTGTTTTCCACTCTGATGTCATATGTACCTGGTAGAGAAATGGTTAAAATATTTTCAAACGAAATGTATATATAGACAAATATATTTCTTTCACGTCTGTTGGCTATAGGTTCATAGGTATATCCTTATAATCATAATGTTAGTAAAAGTCGTGGTGGATTCAGTAGATATTATTATGTAGCTGGCTAGTCAGACTACTTATAACTCAGTATGCATAAGTAGTATTCTCAGTCATGTCAGCTCAGTGTTCAATCTACTTATTTTACGAACCATAAATTGATTGAGCAATATATTACCTTTTATGATGGCCGTGTACTAACTATGCGATATCCTACCTTTCCCTTACCGATAGGCGTCTTCTAATGCCTTGCACTGTCATTCTACTTTACAGCATATAATAATACCTATAGTCATAATATTTTCACCTTATATTTATCTCCCGTTTTAGGTTTATATTTATATATCAATATATATTTACGTACGTCCTGTTTGAAAGTGAACCTATTTGTAGGACAGGTAAATGCATAGACAGAAAATTCCTCTCACCATGCCAAATGCCCTACCTACTTATTTAGTGATGTCAGTGACAATCTTATTAGGCTCCTTTTAATGCAGCGAATGCCTATGGCTTTCCTTGCAGCCCAAGTTGGTTTTGGCAGAGAGACATTCACTTATTTTATGAAATGGAATGTACAATGAATGCAATTCAATGATAATACTGTCTGATGCACCAGTACTTGTGTGTGGTAATACGTCCAATAAGTAGTGAGCATTACTAAGGGGAGGCAAAGCCAGACAGGAACATAGTTAAAGTAACGTCAGATATTTAAATAGTTTACGTGCATTAGGCATCACACACCGATGGGAATAGCGAACACTAAAGAGTAAAGTTGAAATATTACCTACCTAAATTGAATGGAGGTAAGTCAGTCAAATCAACTGCATTTTACAAGAAAGCTGAGTTTACTTATATGCTTACGTGGATGTCGACTATGTACTCTATGTAAGTGCATAGGTTCCTGAACATATAGAGAATGGAGGAAAAAGAAAGCAAGCGCCCATAATGAGATGTTAAATGTTAATGCACTAGAAAAACGCAATAGTCTTACATGTATAGTATTGTAAGGTAAGTAAGCAAACCTAGAGAGGCTACTTAATGTAGGAACATTCCCATCGTCCTATTACTTACATTAAAAATTACTTTATTATACCAACATGAGTTCCATTCAATCCCTATCTCTATTTAGGTCAGCTTACTTCGCTTCCTATGTAAACGACATTTGTCTGACAGTTTTCTCCGAGGCAATACAAAATAATACTTTTTCTTCTGACTCTTATTTCCATCAGAAAAGGTGCATACTATCTGCACTACAAGTTTCAAACTTTTGGAAGCCAGTTTTACAAATGTAATATTTCATTGCTTCACATTTAACAATTTCTCCTCTACTTAATTATATTACTGTAATAATTGATAAGTTACAAATTGAGATTAAATTAAGTTGATGGAAATGGTGTACTGCCCCGTTACTGCAACTAACGATAAGTGTAAGTATGTAACGCATAGTAAATAATTGTATCAATAAATTATTATGCTGGACTTGGCAGACTGATATTATTGTAAACATTAAGAGTACAGTATACGCACTATGTCCGTATAAGGAATCTGGAGTAAATGGAGAAATACTCTTAATGTCCAAGTACAAAATGTGATGTAGGGGATATTGATTTCAATTGAATTCAGGGAAACGTTGCTCACAGTAAAATATTAAGTGGATAGCCACAGTCAATGCATTTTTACTGGGCTCTGCGATCCTGTTCTGTCTGACAAGCTACTTATTCATTTAAGCAATAAAGCAATTATGGATAAGAGGAAACTGGGTGAAAGTACTTGGCAACAAATAATTTTTGCACTTACCAGTCACCTCTTAATCTCCCTACTAAGATATTCATTACAGGGAATCCTAAACCTATACCTTTACTGACGCCTCAAGCCTGTTACATCACCTTCTCTCAAGTTTTAATCTTTAAAAATCCCCCATCGTGTATCTTTTACTTTTATTTTCGTACACGTTAATATTTTATTGTGATAGCCCCGTTCGCGAGCAGCTCCTTCATAACATGAGCGTTACTTCCATTAATTATGTTTTATAGTAGACATCATTTGTTTTCCACAACAAAACTTCAAGGTACATACTCTTTTCAAATTTATTGCCATTATATCGCGGTTAATTAAAGAAATACTAATTATTTGTTAACTAGGAAGGTTCCATTTTATTACATCTTGAAAATTCAAATACCCAGTTGCATCTATTAATACGCTCTTTAGTGTCTTAGTGCATGCATTAAAATAATGTAACTCTTTTACAACTCATTTATTACCTGCATCTAAATATCTATTTCCAGTGGCTGATTGGACATGAATAATGAATTTTATAGCTTAGCTATTGCAGACCTTAAAGAATGGCGTAATTCCTAATAAGTACTTAAATATTTTATATAGTTATTTAAATAATGAATTACTTTTTGAAGGGTTGTATATAATTCTAATATGTTGATTTAGTATTTGTGAATGAAATCACAGTGGAGAAATTGAATGAATCTCATTGTACCATTAAAGTAACGAGTTTATCTGTAATCAGTAAAATGAATTGGTACTCTAACATTGAATGAGTCCAACCCTACTAATGTATTTCACAATTTTAGTCATTTCCTTATTTAAAACTTAAACGCATTTAAGTCATACATAAATATTCAACTCTAAAAGCAGCATATTATGACATTGTCTGAAGGCATTTACTTTCCGTATTTGAATTCTAATCCACTTCTCATGAAATGCATGGTATATAATTTATAAATTTATTTTGAAAATTTGCAATTAGCTCTTATTTTTCTTAAATGTTAGCAAAACTGAGTGCTTAGATAACATGATGGGATCGAATAATTGTGGAGAAATTAAATAACAAAATCAGAGAATTAGTGGGGGAGGGTCCAATCCTGTTTTCATACGGAATGGTGTGAATGGTGTTATCTAATGCTAATATTTCAAAATGAATTTGTGGTAGGTAGCTTAGGTAAAGTCAATGTTACGTGGCGGAAGAAATGGCTGAAAACTTTCACTAGTGTTGGCATATGAGAGTTCAAAGAGAATAAATGTGTTTTCTCCACTTTCCCTTCCACAAATTTTAATACTAACAAGAATAAAGTAAGTAAATGTTGTTGAAGGTGGCTTTGTATAGTATGGTGCACAGGAAGGTTTAGGCTGGGCCATTATATGAAGAACACAATATTGCACTACAATAATAATAATCTGTATGCATAGACATTTGGGTATAGGTATTCGGGAGATTCCAGGGGAAATATTTTATAGGAGGTGTTACTATTATATGATCTCTGTAGTACTTATTGTTACTGCGTTGCACTCCAATGTAAGATTGTGTTTATATTTGTATTTATTTCGGAGGTGTGGAATGCAATGTATTATAAACTCCAGCCTACATAAATACATGGAGTAGTGAACTCTCATTTGAAATCAGGTTCCTACATACCCAGTTGTAACAACATGGAGAAAGCTGTGCCACGGCAATGTATATGCAGACATACTGTGAAAGTAAGTACACTGTAACGTGTTAGAAAATCGTTGTCGTCCATATGAAGCCCAGAATTGTACTTAGTCTACAATACCAGACATTATCACTCTGAACTCTGCAAATATATAAGACGAGTCTGTGTTTAGAGTAATAGCAGAGAAGGATATACGGAGATATACTTATGTGGGACATAATAGTAGTCACTACAGACCTTGGCTCTATTATTTCGCACATACTACATTCTATTAGCTAAGGTAGCAAGGTATATTTTGGCCGGACTATGTAACTTTGACTCCAGCTCGGTTTCTCTCACTCTGACTCAGTTTAAGTGGGCCACTACATTTCCATGTAACAAACACACAAGACAAGTATTGCAATGGTTGGTTTGCTAGAGTCGACTGACTGCTAGCAGAAAACAAAATAAACTTTAATGGGCTCACCTATGCTCCATAATTTAAGTGAATGTACACATTTTGCTACTATGAGAGCCAATTTAAGTTAAGCCAGGAGAAGAGGAGGAGAAAGCTGCAATTGCAGCTCTTACTTCTTTCTATATTTCCGATTGCTATTGTGTTGCCTTATTGTCTAATAACCTTATAGCCATATTTATATGGACCTAATACCTAATAGCCTAAATGTCCTATATACGAGTATTTTCTTTGCTGTGATATTTATTTTTGGGAGGTCTCCCTTCTGCTCCACTATACTCCATATTATACTATTAAATCTATACACTTTCTCCCAATACCCACCTCTATATGCCAATGGACTCTCTTTTTATAACTTCAACATCCCCACTGTTCCATGTGCATATGCAATGTTTCTCAACTATAAATATTTCTCCGACAGATACACTGTTACTCTACTACTACTACCTACCCATGCTGCTTTATTTGCAATTTGCAACGTAAATACATCGACTACCTATAAAACAGATCCAAATATACTGTTTTATATTTGAACCCCATTGTATCCATGATGATGTCCACTTTTGC
Organism: Tomocerus maximus; assembly: GCA_019776445.1. NCBI lineage: Eukaryota > Metazoa > Arthropoda > Collembola > Entomobryomorpha > Tomoceridae > Tomocerus > Tomocerus maximus. Next base: position 9,931 of record JABASH010005917.1, read on the forward strand.
AGTGATAAAGAAAGCCATTTGTACATTGTAAGATAATTGACATTCGAGCTTCAATTAAATGTCATCCCAATTAAATCAGCGTCGATGAATTTACAATCGAGTGTTATTGGTTTGTCAATATCTGGGACATAATATGTTTATTAAAGATGTTTAAGCGTTGAAAACTAAGTAGTTGCAAAGATATTCTATCACACCATAGATACATTTGGTTTGGGTACTTTGCCGTAAATAAAACTGCAATAATGATTATGCAGTTGTTCTTTAAGTTAACTAAAGAGGTAATAAATTCTTTCCGTCTGTAGGAACGCTATTCTAAATAATGCTTTCGGGTGTAGGATAGTATAAGTATAATTTAAAGTTCGTTCTCTGTTTAGATTGCTTTCTCTCGTCGACCTTAAACTGATTTACTGTATATGAGTACTATGCATTATTTTCTGGTGTTATTAGAATCCACTCACCATTATGCTTTGTTTTGAGTCCCGCATTTATTACCTTGCCCACTATAGAGCAACCTCTTCGACAAAGATATTATTTTATTGCTTTTTCGGTCGTTATGCTTCATAAATGCTTAATTTATTGTTTGTGATATTCAACAGAAGATTCTATAAGGTTTCCTTTTTATATTATTGCTTCATGCTCACGAAATAAATGTACACGTGCAGACAACATTGTTTTTTGTCAATACTATAAGACTTTTGGCATGTGTCGCGGATTTATGCATTCTTCATTTGCATTGATATTGTAGTAACCGCTTTATTGTTAAACTTTATCCATAATTGTTACAACCTTCATACATTTCCATAAATGCTTACTATTAGCAGATTTACAAAATTAGAAGACTATAGCGTGATATGATGGCATTTCCCTCGCTTTCTCCACAGAAGAAAAGGCTTGAGTAGTTTAAATCGCTTTTCTCCACAATTGCCTCTGCTTCTGCTAACAACTCATAAACAGATAATTTTAACTAAATGGCTGACATTGTATATATGCCACAATTGGCATTACAGCAAGACAAAAAATAGACTCGACCAGTGTCTTATTGCTCAAGAGCAATTGCATCCTGTATGTGCCCAAAGAGGAGACTTGGGCAGCCATCCTCCTTCTTGCAACTCCTTGGCGGATAATTGTCGTGCTCAAGCTGATTGCAGGTCAGTTCACTCTAACCTTTCACAAAAATATTAATATAAAATTATTTTAAAAATACTTCCTAACTTGAGAGTGTTTTCTGTGACATTTTCCAGGAATCATCATCAATAATAACAATTTTTGATAAACTTTTATGTCCCATTATAATGATTATAAACTAACACTAATAACTTTTTGATGCCGTGATAAATATAATTGTCATGAATATAATTTGAGTAATTAATATTTGTATAATGATATGCATT
>JABASH010005918.1:0-11319 GCA_019776445.1 Tomocerus maximus
GATCCTTAAGAAAAAATGGTAGTGATAAGATCTATAACGTTGTTAATAATATATTAGTTGAATTAGGACAAACAACTTTAGTAAATCCAAATATTAGCATAGATTGGAATAATCTAATTCTTGAACTTCAGGGTAAGCAATATAGAGAAGCATTATCTTCTTTATTAGATGAAGATTTAGTAAATTGTTATATGGAAATCACTTTAAAACGCTATAAGCTTAATGATTATATTTCTGCGCATACTGATAAACCCTCCGTGCGTGCAACGCATATGATTTTCTTGAATGACAGTTGGGAACGAACATGGGGAGGGATGTTATATTTTTTAAATGATGCTCAAGAGATTCTTGAAGTATTTTTGCCAACTATAGCTCAATCTGTTGCTTTTGTAAGATCCGATATTTCTTGGCACAAAGTATGCCCTGTTTTAGCTGCCGAAAAAGAGCGTGTCGTTATTCAAGTTGCATTTTGGAATGAAATAGATCGCACAATAGCTCCTGGTAGAATTATTGAAGAAATATAATTAGTATTTTAACCAGAATATGAATATAGATAATCTGAGAATATTAGTAATTGGTTCTCCTGGATCTGGTAAGACGATTTTTGCAAAAAAATTGGCTAATATTCTCCATGTCCCATTGTATCATCTAGATGATTTATATTGGGGGACTAATTGGATAAGAGTTAGTTCAGATAAAATGGGTTCAATCCTTCATAAATTATGTTCTTCATCATCTTGGATCATTGATGGTAACCATTTCAAAACATTAGAAATCCGGGCTTCATATGCAAATTTAGTTATTTATTTAGATATTCCAGTATCCTTATGCTTATGGAGATTCTTGTTGCGATCTATTAAAAGATTTTTTGGTGAAAAATCTACACTTCCAAAAAAGATAAAATTTGATAAAAATTACCGACCTAAATTTCATATAGAATGGCATTTGATTAAATTAATAGTTTTATTTAAATTTAAAACTAAACCTAAAATTTTAGATTTATTAAATAATTATAACCTCAATAATATTAGACTGACTTCATTAGGTGCTGTAGAGACTTACATCAACTCGCTATCTAGATTAATTCGATAAGATCCAACATATTACAGATACAAAAATCTTAGGAAAGGCACCCGATCAACAATAAGGTGTTGATATTCTTGAAATTTTTAGAAAAAAATTTGCTTTGGTTATTTCTATGTTAGATCAATACGCAGCTTCTTGGGAAGATAAATAGGGGTAGAAACCATGGCATTCATAAACCATTACCAAAATTTGTTCGCACAAATACTTATAATTGCTGGATTCATAGTATTTCCAGTAGTTGCGAAAGGTACCGAGTATACTCTTCAACAAGTTGTGATCCTTAGCCGCCATGGTGTCCGTTCCCCCATCAAACACTCTAAGCTGTTAAACGAAATCACTCCATCTAGCTGGCCACAATGGCCCGTCAAGCCAGGATATCTAACACCTCGAGGTAAGCTATTAATGACTTTAATGGGGGAATTTTATGGAGATTATTTTCGTAATAAAGGATTGTTAATAGAACACGGTTGCCCGGCAAATGGTACAGTCTATGTTCAGACTGATGTTGATCAGCGAACTATATTATCTGGGTGGGCTTTACTTTCTGGAATGACACCACATTGTAGATTTAAAATTCATCATCAGGAGAATTTAAAACGAATTGATCCACTATTTCATCCAGTTGAAGCAGGCATTTGTGAGTTGAATAAAGAGAAAGCTTTGAACGCAATACAAGAACGCTTAGGTGCACCGTTGCAAACATTAAGCAAACGATATGCTAGCCCCTTAGCGCAAATGTCCAAAAGTTTAAAATTTGATAGGTCGCCCTACTGTGAAAAAATGCATAAAATGCAAAAGTCCTGTGATTTTGCGACCTTCTTATCAAATAAAATATATATTAATAATAAAGGGACAATTTTGCTTCGTGGTCCGGTAGGCATATCTTCGACTTTTGCGGAAATATTTTTATTACAAAATTCACAAGGGATGCCTGACGTGGCCTGGCATCGTTTAAAGGGTGAAGCTAATTGGGAATCTTTGTTGTCTCTACATAATGCTCAATTCGATCTTATGGCTAAAACATTTTACATATCTCGTCATGAAGGTACGCCCTTGCTAGAGGAAATCGGTGGTGCATTAACTCATCAAATGAAACAACAAAGGATATTTAGTACTTTACCGCTATCGGCTCATAACCGAGTTCTTTTTCTGGTAGGCCATGATGTGAATATCGCGAATATAGCTGGGATGTTGGGTTTAAATTGGCAATTATTACAGCAACCTGATAATACTCCTCCTGGTGGAGGATTGGTTTTTGAGCTATGGCAAAAGATGGATGATCATAAGTATTATATTTCGATAAAAATGTTTTATCAAACGATGGTTCAATTGAGGAATAAGCAAAAAATGGATTTGTGGTTAAATCCTGCAGGTATGCTATCAATATCAATACCAGGTTGCGATAATATGGGTAAAGATAAATTATGTCGGCTTGAAAAGTTTCAGAAAAAGCTTCAACAAGCTGTAGATCCTATTTGTATAATATAGTAAATATCTTATTACTCTACTTTATTGAACATATTTCCAGTTTGAATCTTTTTTTTAAATTTACCCAGATAAAATTAACCCATGGGTAACTTGTCAACCACGTATAATTGATTCAAAATATTTATCCATTAAAGCGCCTAAGGTTTCAACGTATGGTTTTTGAAACATGGTTTCATGGTTGCCTGGCACTAAATAGCAGCTTATTTTGTTTAAATTGGAAAACTTTTCCCAATGATTCATCGGTGCATCCACCTCTTTGAAGATAGGTAAAATTTCCTTTGATTTAAACAGTACCATAGGAGCTACTATTTCTTTTAACTGATATTTCCACAATAAATTAAGTCGTTGCCATTGAATGTCGAATAGCTTTTCAGGTTGAGATAATCCTTGTTTATCAAATTCAGACCTCATTGCTTCATGTTGTCTTTCCATTGATCTTCTAAAATAGGTATCATCGTTCAATGTAGTCGGGTAAATTCCCCAGCCATCTAAGCTAATGATAGATGTGACTTTATCTCCTGCCTTGTGAAGCATATGAGCTATTTCTACAGCAACGGTAGTACCAAAAGAGGCGCCACCGATTAAATAATTTCCGCTAGGTTGTATTTTCTTTATGTGTTTTAAATAGAAACTAGCCATTTCATCAATGCTTTTAAATATGGGTTTTTCAAGCTCAATGCTAGGATCTTGAATGCCATAAATAGGACGAACTTTTTTTAAATACTTAGCTAACGACGAATACCAGAAAATAGTTCCACCTATAGGATGAATCAAAAATAACGGCGTTTGGTTCCCATAAGCTTGAAGAGTGATAATGGGACAGGGGATAGAAAATGATGTGGTTTTAATTATTGTTTGCTTACGTAATGATTGAATAAAATTTGCTTGTTCTTTTAATGTTGGATAAGTGAAAATATCCCTAATTGAGAGATCAACACCCAATCTATCTTTTATTTCAACCAATAAATTTACTGCAAGTAACGAAGTTCCCCCGACATCGAAAAAATTATCCTCGAGACTTATTATTGTTATGCCTAAGATAGTTTGCCAAAGGATAATTAATTGCTCTTCCTCTTTACTCGAGGTATCTATTTTAACTACATTAGGATCTATACTGAAATTTGGTTCGGGAAGCGCTGCATTATCTACTTTGCCATTGAGAGTCAATGGTATTTTTTTTAGTAAAATGTATGCTTTAGGCTGCATATAAGAAGGAAATTGGTTTTGTAACGCAGCTTTGATTTGCGCTATGTTTAACTCGCAATCTGCTTTTGAGACGAGGTAACATACAAGACAATCATAACCCTGTGCATCTGTTTTCTTGATAATAACTCCTTCAGATACAAAAGGTTGCTTTAAGATAAAAGACATTAATTCATTGGGTTCAATTCTTACGCCATTAATTTTCAATTGTTCATTATTTCGACCTAAATACTCTAATTCACCGCAATCTAACCAACGTACGATGTCGCCTGTTTTATACATGTTAGGATATTTTTGAGGCTCGAATGGATTATTGATGAATCTTTCTTGAGTCAAACTATCCCGATTATGGTAGCCAATTGATAAGCTGTCACTGCCTATATAAAGTTCACCTTCTTCATCTGTCCCCACCAGCTCCATATTTTCATTTACAACGTATAGGCTGGTGTTATGAATGGGTTTGCCAATAATGTTTTTAATTATATCAAATTCAGTATTAGCAACGGTATGAGAAGTAATGTCAATGGTTGCTTCTGTGGGACCATAGAGATTATGTAATGGACAGCTCAACTGCTCAAAAAAAAGTTTTTTAGTTGGTGCAGTTAAGCTTTCTCCTCCGCAAAATAGGTGTCGTAATGAACTGCAGTTTGTTAGTTGTCTAGATTTTAATAACTCATTTAGTAAAGAAGGAACCACTTGCAAGGTTGTTATTTCATGTTGTTTCAGAGTTGTGATCAATAAATTAGGATCGATATTAGCTCCAAACGGAGCAATTACTAATTCACAACCTACATAAAAAGGTAAGAAAAGCTCCCATACAGAAGGATCGAAAGATAAAGGAGTTTTCAGTAAAATTTTATCTTTAACTGTAAACTGAAATTTATTTTTCATCCATGCCATGTGATTATTGATGGCTTGGTGGTGAATTTTAACGCCATTAGGGACGCCAGTGCTACCTGAGGTATAAATAATATATGCTAATGCATTAGCAGTGCTTGTTGGAAAAAATAGATCTTCCTGAGTATTAATTGTCTCTGTATTTTCATCAATGACTATGGTTTTAATGTTTTTCTTGGTAAAAGTTGATGCAAACTCTGCTTGCGTTAATAAATAAGCAACTGAACAATCATTGAGTATAAAAGTTAAACGATCAATGGGGTAATGGATATCCAGAGGAACATAACAACAGCCTATTTTAAGAATCGCCAGGATACTGATGACCATCTCTAAACTTGGCATAAAGTAAATGGCAACTTTTTCCTCTGTGTTTAATCCTTGTTTTACCAAAAAATTGGCTAGTTGATTTACTTTTAGCTTGAGTTGAGCATAATTGATAGAGCGATCATTAAAACATATAGCCACTGTATCAGGTGTTGTTTTAGCATAATCTTCAATGAAGTCATTGACTGAAGCATTTTGCTTGTAAGAAAAATTTTCGCCACGTCTAATTTTAAGGAGATAAGTGTTGTTTTTTTTATTTTTATACATATTAGAATTATTATAAAACGTCTAAACAAATTAGCCTACTTCAAGAGAACAAATAGCATAATTTTTATGATTATTTCTACTCAAAGTAATAGGAACTTCGCCTCTAAACATTGCTACTGTATCTGCTTCTGACACGCGATCTAAATTAAAAAAGCTAGTAAAAGGTTCAATATAAGGATTGTGAGAAGGTGCATCGATGAATACAGTAGAGTTATTAGCTTCTCCCAATAATGTTTGAAATAATTTTTGAGCATTCTCGATATGGTCAGCGTATAAGGGGCCGATTCTATATCCTTGTATACAGGGTCGAATTAGACCAAAACCCGTTATTTTTCCATTATCGTCTGTTGACGCAAATCCAACTATATGTTCGTTTTGAATAAATTTAGCGAGTAATTTTTTTCTTGATGCAGAAAATATACTTTGGTCATATTCAATAATGGATTCAATAGAGACTGAATTAAGTTGTTTTAGGTCTTCGGTTGTTTCTTCCAAATTAGGAGTTTTTTTTATAAAGTTTTTTTGCCAACGTTGAATGTGAAAATTCTTTTTGAAGCCAGATCTTGCATAACGTGATATTTGTGCGGGTACGGAATATAAACCCGCGGTAGCATTGATATTTTTTTCCAATAATTTAATGGCATATTGCCATATTTGTGCCCCATAACCTTTGTTACGATATTCCTTTTTTACAATAAAGGGTCCAATAGCTAACAGTTTAGGGCTATATTTAACTACTGAAATGGCACCTACTGGCTGTTTATCCAATAGGAAAAGAAAATGTCCCTTTGGATCAAGCGCATAATAAGCTGCTGCATCGTACTTACCCACATTCCATTCTTCCTCCTTGCACCAATTCATAACCATTTCTAAATCTTTTTCTTCCATACAGCATAAAGATAAATGTGCTGTAGAAATAGGAGGGGGAGAGGAATTTTTTTTAAATAATGAAAACATAATTATACTTCTAATAGGCTTTTGGGTGGCGCATCCTATCATAATAAATCTGAGTAGTTAAAGTAGTAGTAGCGCTATAATTTTATGAATCTTTTTAAGAAAAAATTCCTGTTTTTTAATAGCCATCCCATTTAGATATATTGATCTAATCTTGTATCAATATCGCAAAAATAATAAAATCGAAACTATTCTCATTTAATCCTAATTTTTTGGAGAAAAGGATGCATAAAAAGAAAAAACTTTTTAATAATAAAAATGAATTTCCCTCATTAGACTCAAAGCTAGGCAGCGCTGAAAAAATTCACCAGTATTATCTTAAAATAATTAGTTATATGCCTAACAATGTTTATTGGTTAGATCGAAATTGTATTACACAAGGTTGTAACAATAATATTTTAAAGCTATTACATTTAAAGAAATTAGATGAGTTTGTGGGTATTAATTATGAGCAAATGGCTCATCTAGCCGGTTGGACAGAAGGACAAGCTCAATCCTTTGAAAAAGATGATAAAGAGGTCATGGAAACAGGAGTCGGAAAGTTTAATATTGAAGAACCACCTTTATACAATAAAGAAGGTGAGCCGATCTATTATGTTTCAAGCCGAGTTCCTATATTTGATGATAAAGGTAAAGAGGTGATAGGTGTAGTAGGAATTTCTGTAGATATTACAGAAAGAAAAAAATATGAGCAAAGGTTAAAAGAAGAAAAACAGCGCAGCGAAGCAGCTAATCAAGCTAAGACCGAATTTTTAGCCAATATGCGGCACGATATTCGGACGCCTTTAAGTGGTATTGTAGGCTGTGCTCAGATTATTCAATCACAGCCCAGCAATGCAAAAAAGGTTTCCGAATTTGCTGAAGATCTCGTCCAATCTAGTGATGCTTTGCTTGAATTTTTAAATAAGGTATTAGAAAGCATTAAAGTGGCTAGTGGTGAAATTCCTCTCTTAAAAAAGAAATTTGATCTCCATCAAGCATTGAAGTTAGTTATTCAGCTGAATCAAGCTAAAGCAGCGCAAAAAGGTTTACTGTTAACTTTGGATTACGATAAAGCAATTCCTGCTTATGTGATTGGTGATCCGATACGCGTGCAACGTATTATCTTAGAATTAGTGACCAATGCCTTAAAATTTACTCAGATAGGGGAAGTAAAGCTTACTGTAAAATTGATGAAACATGAGTCGCATCAGTTAGTCGTTAAGATGGTAGTAAGTGATACCGGTATTGGTATTCCTATTGACAAGCAACAGGATCTTTATACACGCTTCAAACGTTTTGTTCCCTCTTATGAAGGTATTTACTCAGGAGTTGGGTTAGGATTATCCATTATCAAACAATTTCTTGATGATTTACAAGCTGAGATCTATTTAGAAAGCCAACCTAAGCAAGGCTCAAGCTTTACTTGCTTAATACCCTTTCAAGAACCATTACTCATGGATAGTTTTGGTATTGAAGAAAATGATTTACCTTCTCTAGAAGCGTTAACTACAGCACAATTTATTAAACCGGCGACTAATGAGTTAGTTGCAGACAAATTATCATCTCCTACAGGGAGTCGAGTTCTTGTTGTTGAAGATCAAGCAATTCCTGCTAAAGTGGCGCAAAATATTTTGTCAAAACTCCATTGTCAAGTCGATATTGCAATAGATGGGGAAGCAGCTTTACAACACATTAATCAACAAAATTATGATCTCATTTTTATGGATATTGGATTGCCTGGAAATGATGGATGTGAAGTTACTCGACGTATTCGTCTGAAGCAATGGCGGCGTAACCCATCTGTTCCTATTATCGGGCTTACCGCTCATGTTGAGACTGAAAATAAACGCCGTTGTCTTGAAGCAGGAATGGAAGCTGTATTTACTAAACCACTGACTCCAGAAAAAGCGGTAGAAATACTGGATGCATTTGTTCCTAGTTACCAGCAAACCTTACCGCAGCAATATTCTGCTATACCAGAGTCCGTGAATGTAAAAACAGAGATAGCGGTATTAGATGTAGATAAAGCTATCCAGTTAACGGGTAGTAAAGAGTTTGTTAAAGAAGCGTTTACTTTAATGATAAGTGGCCTGATAAAAGATTTAGATACACTCGAACAACTTTCCCAAAGAAAAGATTGGCAAGCCATCATGGATATAGCTCATAAATGGAAGGGTGGAGCGAGTTACTGTGGAGCATTTCGTTTAGAACAGGCCTGCCAGAAACTTATAACGTATTTGCGAACGGGTTCTGTTGAAAATGCCAAAGAATTTTATGATGACATGATCCGGGAAATGATCTCTGCAAAAGAAGCGGCAAGTGCCTATATTTCTTCTAATTAATGGGTGCGAGTTTTTAAATGTAAAAAAATGGTATCGACTATGTACTTAAGAAATCTTTTTACAGAAAAGGATATTCAGACCATCAAACAATTTTTCATCACCTTCAGCAATTGCTTTTGCTTTCTCGGTAATTTTTTCAAACGACCAATTCCACCAAGCTAGATTAATTAATTTCTGAATCGTTTCATCATCAAAACGTTTGCGAATTAATTGAGCAGGATTACCACCAACAATTGAATAGGGTTCTACATCTTTGGTTACAATTGCTCGCGATGCAATAATGGCACCATCGCCAACTTTGACTCCAGGCATAATCATAGCATCGTAGCCAATCCAAACATCATTTCCAATAATTGTATCGCCTTTATAATCTGGTGTAAGGGGTACATCTTGCCATTCATTGCCAAACACCCGAAACGGGAAACTCGAAAAACCATTGGTTGCATGATTAGCTCCATTCATAATAAAGCGTGCATTGGTGGCTATTTGACAGAACTTGCCGATAATCAGCTTATCGCCAATGAAGTCAAAGTGGTACAATACGTTTTTGTTAAAGTTCTCAACATTCTCTGGATCATCGTAGTAGGTATAGTCTCCTACGATAATGTTCGGGTTTTTCACAATATTCTTTAAAAAGCACAGCCGATCTATATTAGGCATGGGAAATTTAATATTTGGATTAATCATATTCTTTTTTTTCTTGTAATTTATTTGCTCCGGCTTAGTCGATATAAAACATGCCGACAAAGAGGACTGCTTTTTGGTAGCTTTGGATGATCAAAATCGTCTTGTGGATTATGACGCATACCGATTTTTTCCATTACACGACGCGATCTTATATTATTTTCTACGGTAAATGAAACAACTTCTTCTAACTTCAGTGTAGTGAAAGCAAAATCGACTACGGATTTTGCAGTCTCGGTAGCATAACCCTTTCCCCAATATTTAGAATCTAATCGCCAAGCAATTTCAACCGCAGGTGTGAAATGCGCTTCAAAAGAAGCAACCATTAACCCTACAAAACCAATAAATTCCCCGCTTGATTTTAATTCCACAGCATATGCTGTAAAACCATACTTTTCATAATGATTAATAAAAAGTTGAGTTAAGGCTTTTGTTGCAGCTCGATCTCCAATTTTAGGCAGAAATTCACAGACTAAAGGATCTTGATTAATTGCTGACATGGGATCAAGATCTTGTTTTTTCCAAGTTCTAAGTATTAAACGCTTTGTTTTTAAGGTAATCATAACTTTTTTAATTGGGTCTAACTTAGCAGAGTAAGATTACAAATAAAATCTATTCTTCAAATTTTTAATATTTCTGCACAATCGAGAAATGGTTGCCAAACTTCTCCATTATCTTCAAATGACCACCACGCGGCTAGTGCTGCTTTAGAAAAAGCCCAACCCAAGATTCTTTGCCTATCAAATCCAGAAACTTCAATAAATTGGTCGAGTCGGCGCTTAATGGAAATTTTATTAATGTTTACAGCTTCGGAAATACGAGGAAAAGGAATTTCATATTCTCGTTCGCCTATGACGCCCTTAGGATCAATGCTCAACCAACCGTGTCTATCGGATAATAATATATTAGCGTAATGCAAATCTCCGTGTAATAAGACTAGGGGACCTAGAGAAGCTAATAATTCTTTGCTTATAGCCTGGGCTCGGTCAATTAACCCCTTGGGGAAAGGACCTGTTTTACCTTGGAAGTATTGATAGAGACGATGAAAACCTTGAAACCAGTCCATTAAACTAGGAAATAAAGACATTTCTTCTTCTTTAATTGAGCTATGTAGCTTGTTCATTAATTCTATGCTAACAAGCGTATTTTTCATTTCATTAGAAGATTCTTCTAAGAATGTTCCAGGCGTTAGCTTTTCCAACAACATAATGCCTGCATGATGATCTGAACAAAATATTTTTACGGTTCCTACCCCATTAAAATGCTGCAATGCCGCTATTTCATTGGTAAATTCTTTATTTGGGATGCAGCATTTTAAAACGGCTGGATTTCCATTAGCTAAAGTAACATTTGCAACAACGTTAAAACTAGCATCATTAAAAAAATTTTCTAATGTAAATTGCCATTTTCTCTCATAAGAAGATAAAAAAGAGGGTAAAGCATCCAACCATTTTTTACCTTGTATCCGGTGAATACCGATAAGATTTTTAATAAGTTCTTTAGATAAGTTCATTTTATAAATTGGACTCATGCAGGGACTTCTTGTAGATTAGTTCAATAAGTAATATAAATTTTATTCCCTTTTTTTATTATGCCCTATTGTTCGTTAGAGCCTTTAAGAAAAATATAATAATTCTTATTAACATAGATATCTATACTGAGTTCTATAACTTGATTAGAGTAGACTTAAAACGTCTTTTAGCTTTTTTATATATCAGGATCCCCGCCCATTTCACGCGGTGAAAACTAGCCATGACCTCACTTTTCCATCGTCTCTTCGAGTTTTGTAAAACTGAGGTCATGGCTATTGGGCGGGAAAGCGAAGAGAAATTAAAGATTAAAAGTGAAAAATAATAATAATAGAACTAAAGGAAGGAGAGAAGTTACCACAATCGTTGGATTTTTTGAGGAATCCCCTCGTGTGGATAACAAGAAAAACCTCAAATGACTGTACTTCGTTTAGAAAGAAAAGTGACAGCTCCCGCAAAAGTCCCGCACGGGATTTTGAGGGAAAATTTGAAAGTGAGGTAAGTGTTTGATTATTCTGGTGGCCGAAGGTGGAATCGAACCACCGACACAAAGATTTTCAGTC
>JABASH010005919.1:0-11319 GCA_019776445.1 Tomocerus maximus
AATTTGTAAATTATTGTGCAATTTTCAAAATATCAAACAGTAATTTTCAAAATATTGAAAAGTAATTTGTAATTTTGGAAACTAAATGTCCTGTGCATTAAAACTGCCTGTTTTGCTTGAAAGTAATTTGGAATTTGTAAGTTCTGAAATTGATAAAATAATTTGTAATTATTACCAAATACCAGAAAGTAATTTCATGAATCTACTACTTTTCAATGTAGGATTCTTTAAGGGTAATTTCGCACCTAAAAAACATTATTTAAGTATATGGTATTCTCCACTGCTGTAACCTGTAAGTCGTAATGTAATTATGAAGGTGTCAATAATAAATCGTTGAAGTCCAAATTGTAGATTGACTGGCCATTGAAAGGAAGATTGGAATTGTCGAGTTTGTAATTTCATAAAAAATCTACTTGTATTACGTTGCATGAAAGTGGATTGTCACAATCTAAATATGAAGATGTTATTAATAAAACTGCGGCTACAGACAGAATTATGTTATCATTAGTATTTCTAAGAGTTAATTGGATGTGTGTCACACGTTAAAGTAAGAATCTATGAAAAGTTGTCCTATTTTCTTTGACGGAGCGAATGCTGTTACGCTAGCTTGAGGTTTACGATGACAATGACAAGTAAACAAGAAGATTCATAACATATTAAGTAATAAATTGATGTCTGAAGAGTTCAGATGTTGATTTTCCTCTTTTCAATTTAATGGATCTAGTGTGTTTTGCCAACTAGGTAAATTGTAACTAACTACTGTAATGATAAGTTTTGAGGAGATGCAATCAGATCTACTCTCTTCAATTTTGCATTTACACAAACACAAGCAAACAAACATTTGAAACTACAAGTTTTGTATTACATCTCACAAGTAATTGCCAAGGTTTGAATTGCAATCGCATATTTTTATATTATATGAGTGTGAATCACAATTAGGTGAGTTACGTAGTTATTACAACTTAATGGTGTTTCTTCAGTTATTACTATTCAGTACTTACAAATTGGAAACGTTTTGCCTTGTAGCACAACGGAATAAATATAACGTTTTGAGTTGTATAAGTTGTAACAATTTAATTACCCGAGTGTAACTACACATAAAAATTCAGTGACAGAGTGGCTGTTAAAGCTAAAGCTATGTATAAAATTTAATTTCCATCTTCATCCCTGCTATGAAACATGAATGGTTACAGACGCATGACAAAAAACTAGTAAAGTGAGTAAACTAGCTGTCACAGTGCTATATGCCTATCAAAAGTTGTTCACATTATTAGTATTCTAATAATATAGGTGTGCACTTGAATTGAACCATGGTTTGTATCTGTATGCACACCAATGGTTAGTTTACGATATAATCGTTGTAAATCATTATTACAAGACATTATTGTACTACTAAGCATTGTTTTACTGTCTGTAAAATCGACAAAGAATGAATCCACACGTGCTCCTTTATTTACCTTTCCTTGCCAATCCAAACCATGGAAAGTGCCAACGATCTTACTCAACTAATTTACATATACTGCATATGTATACTTAATACTTAAGAACTCTGTTGTCTCATCTTCTCTGGTCTAGACTCCCTTGCAGCCAATTCCAGATCAGGCTGCACTAAACGAGTCATCTCTCTATCTTCACATCACGCCACTTAAAGCCGCACATCAGACCAGACCATTTTGGCTTGTCGTGAGAAGTCCGACCTTCCAGTTTCAATTAACTTCATTATTAGTAGCGATTCTTTTTAATACCCACAATATGTCTGCGTCTAAACAATCCCTTACATACTATTCCGTCTCCACACTACATCACGTGCAAACAACATCAATTAACTATTCTGTAATTCCATACATTTCAAATACAACATTTTATTATGACACGCAAAACTGACAAATAGTTATGAATATCACGCTCAGTTATGTAAACTATTATTTATGATTTTACGTAAACATAATATTCCTTTACTCAAAACAATTAAAATATCCAGTTGGATTAGTCTCATTTGAATGAATTGATATGTCCATTAAAATGCATTAATTATTTTAGAGGTACGATCTGTCTGTCTGGTGGACCATTCTGATGAAGGCTGTATTTAAACAGTGTAGTTAAAATTTGCTAACTGTAATATGCGAATATGGACACTGTCATAACATTGACTTGAATGTCATAATAAGTCCTAAAATGGTAGCACTTATGGAACAGCAATTATCTATGTTATTACACACTTTAAAACTTTATCTTCATTTTAGTGTGAGCAAATATTAACTAAAGCACAACAGCAATTGTTTACTATACTTTTGACAATGAAACAAAAATGGGTTTGCGTTTTGGTTACCTTCGTGGCAAATCTTCTGTTCCTTCTCAACAACTTAACTTACGTGACCTCCTTTGAGAAATAAATAATTACAAAATGACATCTACTTAGAGATTAATGTGCTTTCAATTAGATATTGGTAATGTTAATACTAAAGTTACTTATTTTACAAGTTCATTTTATAAAACCGTCATCAGCAGTTAATTACGTTATGGAAAGAAGGAATTTCTACTACACCTACATTCAAATATTTATTCTCATAATATTTTGTATTTAATAGGTAAATCGAGAGGAGTTGAAAGAATCAATTTGAAACGAGTATAGAGGACGAAGTTAAATAAAGGTGAGCAAAATCATCATAATAATAATTGTTTTCAGCAGTATTATATTTGGCAAAGTAAGTTTGGCACAACGAAATTTTTATCGACAATCATGAAGTTCTAACGATTAACAAAACAATTACTTCACTTTTACTAATCTTCACAAACGAAAACGTATTCACTGTACTATTCCATGTAAAGTAACGCATATTAAATATTTGGAACATTCGTTTTGCCAAACTAACTTTTGCCGAAATGGTGGGTATCTATACGAAGGGTGTTCTACCACATGGAGTTAAATGCAGCATTTATTAGCGCTGTATAGCAAATAATAAATAGTAAACATAATAGTATTGTGTTTACATTATGCAATACTTAATAATGGCTGTAGCTGAAGAAGAATACAAATTGAATGTGCATTGTCACCTGTAGTTAGCGGTCATTTCATCATAATTTGACGCTGGGAGCAGAATTGGCGTAACTGAAGTAATGAAGAGGATTACGATGGCTGTCAAACTAAACATAGTTAAAAACAAACGATACGGCTTGATTAATAACATTTTAATTTAATTCTATACATAGCAAACTAAGGCTAGGCGAGTTGCATTGGGTTGCACATCTGGATATCACTATCTCTTATTATAAAGTAAAATGCATTTACTTGCACTTTGTGCAAGTTCTTTTCGTTGCCAATTTATATTCGTCATGTCGTTTAATTTCTTAGTAGAGTCCTTTGTGCTATTGCCACTACTATCTGCATTCAATGGTTACAATTAAGTATGCGTAGCCTTAAGAACTGAATTTTGATTTCAGTGGCTCAGGTCCTTTGTATTGTGCACGTTGATTCACTGCATTATTTTAAACGGACTTGCCAAAGCAAAAGGTGAATTCCTTTCTCTTTTGCCTTTACCTCTAATTGCATTTTTATTTCCCTTTGATCACATTGAAAAATTGTTGCCAGTTGGTTAGTCCATGTATCTATGCGTACACCTTAATTATTCTTGGAAGAATGCCGCAGATGGGAATGGCAACTTGAGAGAATTGACCAATTAAAGGTGTGTTTTCTCGCATTCCCAACTATTTTTACGCATTTTTCATTCTTCAGAGTTGACTAAAGTTCAGCCTTCGCTTCTCCGTTTACTCTTATTAATTATTACTAATTGTTTTACGATTTTTAAAGTACCTTGTGTACACTATACATTTTATTGACCGTAAATTGTTAACCTGACACTATTTCTTTCCATCTCTCATTCTATTGAAATGCATACAGTAAATTGAGTACATAATACACATACCGAACAGAAATTCAATTGATCTTTTTGAAATAAAATCATAAAAAATATTTTTGCATTTTAATAATCAAAAAGGTGTTTTCACTATGGAGAATTGTGCACAAGTGTATAGCATGTATTTATTCAGTAAGTGCAAGCAAAAATCTGGACTTTTGCATCACGCTATATACGTGAAGAGTCTGTTTTATAATCTGCATTGTATCGATCGTAGTGCGAAAAACCATTATAGATAAGCAAGGTGATAACAACAGAGTCAATTAATCACAACTCGTCCAAGAGTAAAATTTTCCGACAAAAGTTTTGTAATTGGCAATCATTTACTATTTTGCCTAAATTTTTTAAGTCGTAAAATGGTATCTAATTCGCATGCAAGTGGCAACTTTGCTTTGATTTGAGTGTAATCTGTAATTTGGACGGTAATGTTATAGAAAATTGCTCCCCGCCAGCATTGATTTCTTCACCTCGTCTCAACTGCAAAGTTATCAGTCATCAGATATAACAATCTTTATAGGAATGCTGATAGAATGGTACTAGTTTGTAGTAATATAAAAATTAGATAAAAAAACACTTAATTCAATTTGGTGTATTTCTTTATCTTTTGACGCCTGGTCGAGTGAATATGCAAATAGTAATCTCCCTGACTAAATGTTTTGGAATACAGAATTGTATTCGCTCGCGTAAACATGTAAGAGTAGTTAATTTAGCAAAAAGCGATAGGAAAAACGATCTTCCCGTGCTAAATGAATTTGCATAGAAGATATCGTCCTATCTGAATTGTTACGCTGTGATTTAATGATTCGCACAGAGATAGGATATCAATGTAGAGAACATATGTATGTAGGTAATTGATGCAGCATGTTATTAGAGATTGTTGAAAGGATGATGGAAACTTGAGTAAATAATCCGTTTACTTTCGAGTTTCTCATTGTCCATTCTAAGTCGTTTTGTCCATTTGATATCCTGAATAGAATGTTTAGTTAATTTGTCCTAATTCTTGGCGAATAAATTTGCACTCTAGAAAAAAATGTAAATCAATAATAGTGTTTCCACACAATAGGAATAAAAAATCAGTGTGTGTACCTTAGTTGGTGATGTGACGCATAAAAATAAAACTAGGATAGGTCCCGCCGATGTTGGATTGCAATGCACAATCACATTATTGCAATAGATCACTTATAGTTGGAGATAGACTTATGTGCATTGCATTATTATGTAGCATGTCTAAAGTTAAGCGTGCATAGAACGAGAGAAATCTTCGAATTGCACATGCACATAAGTAGCCATGCATTTAAATAGATCCTATATAGAAGTAGACAGATCCTGTTTTATGTATATTAGAAAATGTTTTACCTTAATTTGGCCCATAGTTAGTATTAACTATATTTTGTGCATGATGTTTGCATACGAAATTTTATACTAGAACATTGCTTTATTCGTTTACATCATTTTGGGACTTACAATACAATCAACTGAGTAGAAACATGCACGCTATTGTGTTAACTACTCGTATATGTTTACTACTGTGATATTACACACTCAATATCATATTACGTATGCATTGCATTATTACTTTAATTTAATATGTGGTAAATGTACAAGGCTCGCTCGCATGCACGCTTCTATGAACTCACTACTGAATATCGTATACTTATAGCAAACAAAGACTCACATCCCGTCCCATCATATGTCTATACACAGAACAGAGAATCTCAGACAGACTAGACAGGATGATATATATTTAGGTAGAGCAGAAACTGCAACTACCTCTCTCACTCTACAATTTACAATCATCCCAGCTTAACTTAGGTTGACTCAACTCAACTTCATGTCAGTTACGTATTCAATTCAGGAAGCGAATGATTTGCTCTTTGATTTCTATAGGAATCATCCACCTTTACTAAGTTACGCTACATACACTAATGTACTACGTTACTTCACATACATAAGTAGCCTTTACATCTGCTGTGGAATCAAGTACAATTTTTAGTTTCCTAACTCAGAATATCTTGTAGTGCATACAGGGCAGTATAAAAGAGCATTCTATATTTGTCTATTATAGTATGATGGAAAATAGAACAAACTATATAAGGTACTTATAATATGAATGCGTAATTGCTTTAGTGTTATATAAAGAAATGTACAAATAATGCATAAATGTATACAATTGAGTATGAATCCTTATAAAAGTAGAGTATTATAGGAATAATTATGCCTATACTCCTCTATGTGTTTGCACAGGATGAATTCGCAAAGATAAATCTGATATTGAAAAGGAGCTTGCTGCGTAGATTGCAGCGGAGATTACCCAAGTACCGTTCGAGAATAGTAGATACTAGGATGAACAGTGCAAGAGTAGCAGATAGAGATGAACAAAATAGAAAGAAAAAGTGAAGATACATATTCCACGTATTTCTCCTGAGATTCCAATAGAAATCAAGCAATTTCATTGCAAAATTCTGTAGCTTCGCCTGCTGTTGAGATTGTGAGCCAAGTCTATCCCAACATTGCAATTGCAAGTCTTAACCCAGCTTGTCCGTAGTCAATTGAAAATGTGTAGCATTCTATATATTCCTCATTGCAGACTGCATCTCATTCAGAAGCGATCACTCCTACAATGTCTAGATCCATTTCAGACGGGATTGATTTGGTTTTATTTGATTTCCCTCGCTCCGCTTTGATTTACTTTACTCTGTTCACATTCTACGTGTAAGTTGACTGATTATCTTTAGTAGGGCACACAGATCTCACTTTCATACAAACCAGCTGCACAGGAGCAACCACTTTATCAGCAGACAAAATGCAAACGTATCAGATATATGAATCAAAGTTTGCTCCGTTTACATTTACTAAGTACATATTTAACTTTAGATAAGCAATACCTATTTGTGGACATTTGAGCCAAGTAAATTACACTATTCTGTGTATACGCATTTAATTACTCAGTCGCTATTTCAGAATGGAACGTGGTTTTCCTTTCTATGTGGCTTTTTATGAAAAAATGCCACAATTCAATAGGAGATTTTCCTATAGAAAGAGTTGACCCTTTCGCTTAGTCTCTAGTGCAATTTCTTCAATAGATGGTTTTGGCTTTCATCAATCATTCTAAATGTGGATCCTCTATCCTGTATTGTAAATAATACTTTTAATCAAAGTAGAGACTTCGTGTATCCTTCATGCTCACGCAGTTCTATCTACTCCGTTGTGCTTTTCGTTTTTGTTCGCATGCTCAAAGAAATATTCTATCGTAAAGAAAATCAGAACATGATGATGAGACTTTGTGTAGTACAAGCAGATAATTTGGCTCTGCACTCAAGTACATTACTTTAATTTGCCCTATCACTTTCATTACTTGACTCATCTTTTGCTGTTATGAGTGTGTGAAGTGCTGATAATTACTTGTTACGAGGTAAATATACTCATCCCTACATACTATCTGTACGTTATTTATTTCTGTTTAGTGGTTGCACAGGGAAAACGTTTTTTATTTCCAACTTGTAACCATCATGCTACTACAGTGTAATGGATGGAGAGTCAATTAAAAAGTAATTATTTAAAACACCAATAGGCACTTGTGCACGTTTACGTTTCAATATCACTCTCAAGCTTTTCAGTCTTCTGCCTGTCACGAGTTATACTTTACAGCTATGTAATTAAGACAGATCGATTTGATTTGAATGTTAAATGATGTGATATACCATTCTCACGTTCCTCGACACTCTGCACATGGTTTCCTATGGTTTGACTTTAATTGACCTATGTGGTCGCAAGTATAGGCACAAGGTAGCTAGCTACCTCATGGTCTGACGTGAGATGCGAGTTTTAATAATTTGAATATTATACCGTTATAAATTCTTCTGAAAACCATAAGATTAGATTTTTAAGTGTCTTTGTCTCATCCATAGAAAAAAATCCATTTTTTAGCTTTTTAATGATGAGGTTAGAATACAGTAGACATGAATCTCATTTACACGTTAGTAAAATATCTGTATTGTATGTTTTGTTTATCACTAAGGTCTAAGGTGCATGAAAATCTTAATTTTCCTAAAATCTTCAATTGAGTATCTAAACAAAAGAAAAACAGGTTTTCTTTCGGCTGTCTATTTTCTGTCTAATCTCGTTTGGCTTATCGTGTGTACTTATGTAGGGAGGGAGTACAAGATTGTAATTATAAGTATTGTTACATCGATTCTTGAACTAAATGGCCGGCAGACTACAGTAATGAGGTAGTGAACAATAAGTCAGAAAGCGTTAGACGGCTGTTGGAAAGATACTAATGATTTCTTCCCTGGATTTTCATTCATACCAGTTAAAAACTGTTTTCTTTGCTGTGGCACTAATCTGACAATATTCTGACACTAATCTAGTACAATTATTAAAATGTCATTTGATATGTAATAGTTTTGGGGTGAATCAACTTAAGATCTAAAGAAAGTTACATGAATGTACAGATAAATGAAACAAATACAAGAATCGTCTGTTAACAGTGAAGATGAGATGTTACGGACAATAAATTGGTATAATCATGATGATTTTATCGACAAACATTTACTTATGACTACAAAATTATAGTTTCTAGTAGATGAATGGGTTTGTTAGTTGCAGACATGAGATACTCATGACGGGTAGGTAGGATTTGCCATAAGGATTATCTAAATCCTTTCATTTCTTTACTTGCTTTGAGACTGTCCCATCGCTGGGCCCAAAACCGAATCTCAGGAAAGGATTTAGAGAGGCTTTAGCGGGAGAGAAGCCAAACCCCTCATGACAATGCAGAGATAATTAGAGAAATTAAGTTGAACTGGGTGAAATTATCTCGTGTCATTTGGCACCTTTATTCAGCTGTCCACTCCGCATCAGTTGGGTAACTGTGATAGTTTGTTCAGGTTAAGTAGTTGCATAGAAAGTTCCATATGGAAGAAAACAACATGAGTCTGGAAATTTCCAGGAGATCAAAGCAAGTTCTGGGAAGACTGCGCAAACGTCTCTCTAAAAGCGTCCTTACTTGGACTAAAGCTGGCAAAGTATTACTGACTCCGTTCTGCTTATCTCCAGTACACCTACACTCTACGTTGTTGGCTTCCTAACTTTATGGTTGTTTTGTTCCGCACAAAGTATAAACCGGAGCTTCATCAGCAGAATCCCATCACATTACATCAGCTTCGCTAATCATGGCCATATGTTATCTCTCTGTTGTTTTTCCAGTGCCACTCCTCATATCTATTCCTACACTCCCTGTCAAATCCTTTTAAGTGTACTTGTGCGTACTTTCTGTGCTAAAGATGGGTTTGTACATCTGTGCAAATTGCTGACATTGCCAATCCTTCACACAAATAGGAAATTATTAATTTCACACGAGGATAATTGCAATGACAGATACACTCTTTCATATCGGGGTTTTGAGGTGAAAAAGTCATGCTGACCTTTGTATTTATAAATCCGGCTTGTTTTTCATTTCATTGGCATATTACATGCAATATGCTATCATTTATGCATAATTATGTACATTTAAGCTATTAGGGTTTAGGGTTCGTATAAGTGGATTGGACTGGATTATAAAATGGGAAAATACTTTAATTAAACAGATAATTATGGAATTACCGTGGGTTATGAAGTATAATACGTATGTACAAAGGTTATTTAAAATTCGAGTAAATATCAACAAAAGTACCATCATTTCACTTGCACCACTCAAATATTCTCCAGCAACCCTGAGTAAATCTCAGCTTCTGTTTGTTCAACCAGTAGAAGTGTCCAACCATCCGTGTCGGAACAACTTACATAAAAAAGAATGACTCATTCTATTTCTGTATGCAAACAAAGAGTGGATATTCGTGGAAAGGTATAAATAAATGTATACATTTGGCATTTGGAGCAATTTAGGAGCAATGGGAATCCCTAATGAAAGGGCTGAAGAGGAATTACTAAATTAGACTTTTTATGAAGTTGTATTTGGCTTCTATTTAGCTATGTACATGTGTACCTAAATGTTTTCTTTGAACAATTACAATTACTTGATGCTTTGAATTTTACTTTTGTAATAAGCACATTTTGTTCAAGATACAGGTACACTAATATTCCTGTATCGGTTGTAACCAGTTTCCCTGAGGTTACAATATAATTATCATGTGCGTTAGTATAATTACCACATAAACTGGGACTGTTTTCTTGTATTATTTATTCATCATTAAAAATAATTGCAACTCCTGATGTATCTGTGTTTGCTGCCATTGCTGCTAGCATAGTAGATTGATTTGTTACGAGCGAATGCCCAAACATCATTATAATTATAGACAACTCACAACCTGTAGGATCAGATATTTATACATTTACTACATTTTAGTGGTAGAAACGGGATTTCTGTAAAAAATCGCAAATAATAGATTCTACAAAAATATAGGTCGAATTTCAAGATGTAGGAAAAGTGCATAGGTAAGTAAATGGTAAATGGAATCGCTTGTTTTTTCTTATGTAGATTTATAGAAGAAAGACAGTAGGAAGCGCTAGGGAATTTTATTTATTACATAACATTATCATTGACCTGAAAAAGAAGAATGCTATTAGGGTATTTTAGCTCAAATGGTGAGTTCCGTGGAGACTGAGCTAGGAATTGATAGTTGAATTGGCTTGACTTGATACACGATCCTGCTAACACACACAGTAATGCAAGTCAATAAGGAAAGAGCGATAGGAAAAGGAATCCATTTTTTCGTTGTAAAATCCCATTTCCATCCTGAGGTCCATTGGAAGCGATCGCGTCTCGTCTCGCCTCGGCTTTACGTGCTTTTAGTCTTCCCAAAGATTTCCACCGTATATAGTGCATAGTGCATAGCTTATTGAGTTTGGGGATTTACATTTATCTATCTGTATATTCGAAATGGTTTCAGTTTCACTCTGCAAGATTTCTCTTTTGCTTTTCTTCCAGCTCCCTCGAAAAACATTCTAGGGCACAAATCCATATATGTAACACAATTATATATGTAAGGTGTAGTTAGGATTACCTTTTCACGCTGTACAGTAAGGTAGGTAATGTATAAGTATAACTGCAGAATAATAAGTAGGATGTTGAGAGCCTTATTTCATCAAGACAGAACACGGGATTTGTTTAGACAGATAAACTTTAGTTATCCAGTTGCCGTCATCAACGAATGGACCTATTCACTAACTCAACAAACAACCTCTTGCCTCCGGCCAACAAATTTTTACGTCAGAAAGGAACTTATATATACATTTGTTATTCCTATACCTAATAGATGCTCTAAATCCTTAAATAAACATCTACAGATATATTTAAGGAGTTTCTATAGACAGAGGAAGATTCACTCTATTATTAAAACTAAGGTCACCTGCTACATTTGTGTCAACAAAAGGGACGTTTTCCTACAGTGATATTTCAGAACAT